>JANHAO010003025.1:0-27220 GCA_026873985.1 Saraca asoca | reverse complement strand
AAACTAGATTTCTAACACCAGAAATCTAAAACAAAATAATAGAGATAAGATGAGAATACAAAACTAGAGTTTGAGATGAAAATCTTGAACAAAATTATGTGAATTTCTTCAATTGAGCTCCAAGATCTTTGAATTAGTGAAAACCAGAAAGATAGAGGTAGCAGAGATGATAGAGAGGTTTTTTGCACTTGAATAATGAAGAAAATTGGTGAAAGATCACTTATATGGAAAGGAGGTTGGGTGGTTACAACTGTCATAGCGGTCTGTAACTAAAAAATTTATTTTTCATTGTTACATCGAAGTCACATCGATTACAATCTATTATTTACTAATGCATCGATGTGGTTTTGAAGTACAATATGTCATTTTTCGTTTTTGCATCGATGTGGAATTGATGTAGGTCCATTATATAACTAATACATTGATTCAACATCGATTCAGGAAGCTTTCCTAACCTTTGGTAAAGTAGTTTTTCAAATTTGTTCTTCATACATCGATGTCACATCGATACGGCATCGATGTATGCATCAATTCATGAAGTAAAAAAATAGTTTTTCATAGCTTTTGCATCAATGCTTAAACAGCTTACATCAATACAGCATCAATGCGTAGACAACTTATTATTATTATTATTATTATTATTTTTGCTTTCTTCAAGTGGTTTAAAAACTACCTCATTTTTGAAAATCATTGTAAGAAAAATAATTGGAGCTAAATTGTGAAAAATTCACTTATAAAAGATCCTATAAAAATAAAAATAAAATCTTAATACTAAAGTAGATCTCTTGAAGAATCTTGATGAACTTTAAACTTGCACAAACTCAATAAACAATTAAAGCTCATAATCATAATATGATATAATCAAAATTATTTTCATCATCAAAATAAAAGATAGTCTAGTTAGCTAGGCTAACATAAGGAAAGCTTGCGACAATGATCTTGGAGAGCACGAGTGTGTGCACGCTTGAACAAGAGTGATAGATTACTCTTTATTTAACCTTATTGATCAAGGTAAGGGGATATCATCGAGGCAACATATTTGACTGATCATGGAGGCACTATTTAGGTATTGAGTCCATGTTCAAGGAGTGGTGTTGTTTAAGTAGCAGAGTACATAACACAGTATGATGAATTGTTGAAACCACACAAGCAGACTTGTGAGCAAGGAATAGAACTTGCAAGCTGGCCATGTTTTGTTAGCAAAAGGTGATACTTGTACCTGAATAATGCTTGAGACTTGAATTTTTGACATCGGTGGAATGAGACATTAGATGCGAGGCCAGATAGTAGTAGGCACACCCAAATACATAGCTACTACTTAACTACAAAGATAATTTGCTCAAGAGTTATGGAGACAACTCATTTTTCATCATCAATAACAAGTCAAGGAGACAAGCAAAAAAAAGCCTAAGAAAAGTTAAAAAAGAGCATGTCAATGACTTTCAAGGATTTGTGTTAGGCTAAAGTGTTGAAGACAAAAACATTGGCAAAGTATAAAAAGGCAAGCAGAGAAGAAGTTGAGAAAGGAGCCCAAGGAAGTAAACTGAAGATTTTATTGATGTTGTGTTAGATTGAGTCATCAATGAGGGTATCAACATTTTCAAATGAGGGAGAATGTCACAATCTGTGAGTTATGATCAAATTTGGCAAGCAAACATGCTTAGATTTAGATGAGACTTGTCACAAAAATCAAGAATGAAGAGAAGATCATATGATGTGAATTTGAGAGAAACTCACGTAGATTATTTTTCCTATTTTCCTTATTTTGAGAGAGTTTATATAATTTTAACTAAGGTAATTCTTCCAGTGTGAGTAGATAAGTACATGGTTATGATCTTTAGATTTTTATCTTCATGTTGGTATATTGTGGTGCATTAAAACCCTTTCAAGCTTGGAGCAAAGTCCTTATGTCAACTTGAAAAAAAGTATATTTACTTGTGCCATTAGGGCCTTGGCTTAGAATGCTCTTTAAAGGATAGTGTTATTTGACTCAAGGTGGATATCGAGGCATTTGTCTAGGATACTGAGTGTGTGGCCAAGAGCCTACACACTCAAGAATCTATAATGAGGCTTTTATATGTGAATAAAGAAGTAGCCTTTTTTCAGTTAAAACATTGTTGCACAAAATTTAGTTGCTTTTGGCCATATTTATTTGCATTTGTTCGAAACGCATGAACACATTATATTTTTCAATGTGAATGACTTGTTTCCTTTTATATGTGATTTGTTTGCTTATGTGCTATGTGATTTGTGCTTATGGCTCTCTCAATGTGATATAAATTGTAGGTGTTGCCTATTATTTTTGAAACTTAGATAGTGTATGATTGGTTGGTTAGCTTATTTTTAGGTACTAAGTGACTAAGTGCGGAGTGAAGAGTTTAAGTGCTGTGCATTCCGACAATCAAGCTGTTGGACCAAGACACTAAGCTTTTTAAAAAGGTTAAGCCGAGCCTAAAATAAGGCCATATATAGGTTAATGGGCTAGGCTCAGGTCATCATTTTGCAATTACAACCTTGGCTTGGCTTAGCTCATTTTCATCCCTAATTAGGAAAATTAGAAGAAAATAAATTTAAGTATATATGATTGGGATAAGAATTTGAAAAAAAAAACCTATTAGGGTAAATTAGAAGAAAATAGCTATATTAGGATAAATTAGAACAAAATAAATTTAAGTACATTAGGGAGTGGGTTTAGAAGAATAATATGTATGTACAAATAACTTATGCCAAGATAAATTGGAAGAAAAGAAATTTAAACATTGAGTACAAAAAAATAGTTTCTAGGTTAGATAAATAATAGCATATTAGAAAATATCAGAAGGAAATAATATTTATGTAAAACTACTTTATATTAGTTTGGGAATAAGAAGTCATATGATGAGAAAGTTAAATTTTCTCCACTGAGGTTTGGAATAAGATTCTGAGGTAAAAAGAGAGATGATATCTTCAAATGATGAGGCTGAGCATAACTCCAATCATGGATTATGGTTAGGTTTGACCTTCATCATTTGAAGATGCCATCTCCCTTTTCACCTTAAAATCTTATTTTGAACCTAAATAAAGAAAATTTTAACTTCCTCATCATATGACTTCTTAGTCCTTAGTCAATAAGATGTTAGTTTTACATTTATGTTAGGAAAAAATAGTAAGACTTGAAATTAGTTTTGAATCTATGTTAGGGATAAAAATTAATAAGTTTCCTATTTATAAAGGCTTTTCTGGTGACCTACTCAAGGAACAAACATTGGTAAAGGTGGTCAGAGGTAGCTTGAAAACTCTCTAATGCTTAAGTTGGTAAGGAATGGGCAAAAAAGTTTATGATGTGTGTCTTAAGGGTTTGAATGCATACTTGATGGTCTTATATAGCCATGTAGATAGTGGTAAAATGGTCACGGGATCTAAGACTGCATGGCTTGCCACTATACAGAATGGTGACATGGTAGGAGGCATAATACTGTTTATGCATTTGGTGATGGTAGTGGCCCAAAGGTAGGGGTAATACTATATTAGTGTTAGAGTGTGTCAGGTTGTTGGTATAAATGGGGACATGATAAGATAATCGCTTGAGTGGTGTGTTAAATTGGGGAAAAAGTGAGAGATGATGGTGGTTAGTTGTGGAAGGGTGCTTGTGGTGTTGTATGGTGGGACTAGTAGTGATGCATGAGAGCTTAGGGTGGTGAGGAGATTAGTGAAATTTTGGGTGATATTACTTACCCCCTTGCCCTCTGAGCTTTGTGAGAGGTTATGCCATTTATTCTTCCTTGCTGATGCGAAGGTGAAATTTTCGGTGATATCACTTGCCCCTTAGCCTCTATTGCTTCATAATGGCTTGTGTTGGGTTGATCTTATCCATTGGATCATAAGATATGTATAAGCTTAGCTTTCTTCTCTTTTTCTCCCTTACTTCCTTTGTTTAATTTTTTCAAGTACGATTAAGAGTGAAATAGAGCTTGAGTCAGAGCCTACTACCTATTATTTGTGATTCTTCATTTATTGTTTGGGTGGAGTAATCATGGCATCTCTTGAAAGTGGTGAAAGAGGTTCTCTTAATGGTAAGGCTATTTCAGCAGTGCTTGTGTTAGCTCAAAGGCTATGTGATGAAGGTAGAATTTTAATTTTAGATAGGTCTGATTTGGTGACCTCTCCGTGTGCCACTGAGAGTAATCAAGTGAACTTAGATAGGTTGGTTTACCATAGTAATAAAAAAGCCAAAATATCCTCTTCCTTTCCTTTAAACTTGCAGGTGTTTTGTCTTCCTTTAGGTGATGATGATGGAATGACTAAACAGATGGAAGATAACAGAAACCATCATGGTGGGAATACCTAACATGTTCATTTGCCTATGATTTCTCAAGGTATTTTGTCTCAAGACACGAATAAGGTTGAGTTAGCAACGGTCATCGAGGATAATTCTTACAGGTTAGGGTTTGTGGATGGTGCCATAAGGAGGTGAGGTCCTAGTAACACCATGATGTGCCAATTTGATTTGTTGAGATATGAAAAAGGTAATTTATGAGGGGGTGATTAGGTTTGTGTTCCTTTCGCCCAATGAATGACTCTGTAGCTACAATACTTCTTTTTTGTTCATGCATTTGGTCATATAAGTTTTAAAACTACAAGCCATCCCACCATTTACCTATTTTGAGAGGGACTTGATGATGACATTGGACATTGTCCTTTCTCAGCTTAACTACAATGCTTGGCTTATAACAAAGGTGGCCCAAGCGATTTTTTTCCTAACAAAAAAGTGCCCTAATTTGAATACTTTTTATTTCTTCTTTGACTAGGGGGTTCATGATGGGAAGTCATATTTTTAGACATGCTCTTTACATGGTGCTAATGATGGTCTTAAGATGGCAACTAAAGTGCCTTCTAATACTAAAATGAAGAAGGACAAATTCTTCAGATTGGATGCAATGTGAAACCTTCCATATCTCTCTTGTTAACTGAATCCTAAAATGCTTCTCTATTTTCCAGTGAGGTAGCGGAAACCAATACAAAGTCCCATATTTATAGATGTTGGTGACTATACTGATGGGAGACCTAAGATATGATTTTTGCTATTTTGGTGCTAGTCTAGGAGAATAATCATGGCTTCTCAGGGGATGTTCTTTTAGGTTTTTTGCTTTGTATTGGCTCCCTTCTTTCTTTGTTTTACAGTGATGACTACTTGTGTTTTTTGTACGTGTTTATAAAAGAATGGTGATCAATATACTTGTTGCCCCTCCTTGCCACTCTTTTAGTGGCATAAACGTACTGCTTTTGCCTCCACATAACCCTTGTAGGGGTGGTCATTGCTTTATTAGTGAGGGCAATCATCATTCAAGTAGTGGTCTACACCACTCTTGTAGCTTTGGTGGCAACCATTGATCCAACCGTTTAGGGTATGATGGTAGTGGCGAAGGCAATCATCGCCCTAGTAATGAGGGTAACTACCATGAGACTTATAATTTGAATTGGGATTCTCACAGCTTCGGTGGTTCAGGCAATGATAAGCGAGATGAGAGAAGGTTGAAGAATCAAAACAAGAATGGGTAACAAAAATTTGGGGATGGTGCCCTTTAAAGTATTCTCATATTTAAGACCTTTTTGATGATCAACAATAAAATGCCTCCTTGCAATGTCAATGCATGGAGTCCCAAGAAGGTGGTGGTGTCTTGTTGAGCTCTTCTCCTTCACACTATCAACTTGCATAAGCAGTCACGTGGGTGAAGTTTTGAACAAGGCATATGGGGCATTGGATGAAGTAGGGTGAATGGTGGGGTCTGCCATAGAGGATTTTATGGCATTGGGGCAACTTTGAGAGGAGAAGAGCAAGTTAGAGCATATCGTTGACAAGAAAAATAAGTTCTCAGAAAAAGAGTCAAGGACTTTAGGAAGACTACTGCTAAGAGAGATACAACAATAATGGAGTAGGATCAAGCTGGCTTCAACTTTTCTAAGATGGAAAAGGAGTTCAAGGAGTTAAAATAAAAAAATAGACATTTTGGATGCCCAAATCACCTCAGTTAACAAGGTAGTGATGAAGGCAAATAGTGAGAGGATCTAGGCACAAGGTAAGATAGTTGACGGTTATTGAGACTGACAAAGATAATATTAAATTACTTGAGCTTATGGCACTAGTTAGTCTAGATCAAACCATAAAGACTAGTGATTAATTTCAATGTATTTATAATAGAAAATTGGGGGGGATTTTGATTAACTAAATACGAACTGAAATTAAATCAATAATATTAACATAAGCAAATAGAAACAATGGAAAAGAGGAAATTTAAGGAAAAAGGCTTTAATCCAAGGGAATTTTACAATCAGTTTTGTGATTGATCACTGATGCAAATATTTCATTCCTTTTTTGATCACTTAGTGAAGAATCTAATTAATCCCAGCACCTAATTAATTCTTACTAATTTCTCTTTAAATTGGCTAACTAAGCCTAATAGCCAATTAACCTTTATTGCTAAATTGATTGAAGGCTAGCACCTCAATTAATTCACCAATATCATTAAGATTTGAAAATACTAAGACTAATTAATTAATTTACCTTAATAGTAAATCCATTAATTACCTTAAATTCTCTATGATACTTGACTCGCACCAAAGACACAATAAAAAATCCTATTGCTACTTAAGCCAAACAACCATAAACAATATTGCTTATAGAAATTCATCTACTAGTAAATCACATTAAACACTTAACTAACTGACCATCTTAACTAATCATCTAAAGCAATTATTAGCATTAAAATAGAGAATCAAATTAGGATCAAATTAATAATAAAAGCAAGTCTTACAATTAACAAGGGAATTGATGCAGAATTTCCTTTAAATTGAATAAGAAGTTTAACTATACATTAAAATAAAAATAAAATAAAAAATAAAAAAAGAAGATAAGACCTAAAAAGGGCTAATGTTCTTGCCCTAGTAGAGCTTCTCCCCTTATAAAAGTAGAGAATTGCAAAAGAGTGAAAGAATGAATACAATTAGGCCTTAGCTAAGCTTTTATATGAGCTTACTGCATTGCCTCTACTTAGGTTGCTAATTAGGGCTAGATGAAGCCATAATTGGATTAGATATCTGCTTAGGAATTATAGCTTCATCTCTAATCAGTCTAATGGCTTTGACCTTGCTAAAAATTTGATTCTTAGCTTAATTTGTGAGCTAAAAACCAATTTAGTCTTGTAGAGCAATCCAACTTGTAATAGGATTTGTCACTTAAATCCATAACCTTGAAACTTGATGAAAATGGTGTAGTTTCATCTTAAGCCTACACAAAAGTTGTTGGAATTGATGTTATCTATCCTATGGGCCTAAGTTTGCACCAAAATGAGTGCTGGAACTCCAATTACGATTAAAATATTGAAATTAGTTTTGGGTTAGCTGGTCAGTACTCTATTTTGGTTTTTGGGCCTAATTTGACCTTCAAAACGGTTGAACTAGGCCTTGGACTCTTCATGAAATTTGTAGAAAAACCCTATAGGTTTCCAAAGATATAAGAATCACCCAAAATTGAAGTTTAGATTATAGGATACACCTAAAACATGAAATGATGCCAAATTATCGAATTAATTTAATTAAATTCAAAAACTGACCAAATCACAAATCCAATCACAAGTATCAAATTAAGTACATAAACATGACAAAAGACTAAGCATATGAGGGATATATAATGTGTATAAATTGTTTTCATCAATGGCTACACTTAAGTGAGAATTGGCTGAAATGAATAAGGCACAGGTGACTGCAAGAAATGAAGGCGATAGTTGGAAAGCCAAATACGAGAAGTTAATCGGTAATGAATTAAGGAACTATCCTGGCTTGTGGAATGATACTATCTATTACATCAAGGATGACAATCTGGACATTGTTCTTGACCTTTCAAAGATTAATCATTTTGATCATTATTTGGACATGATATAGGTGGATACAATGGAGGGCGTGTATGAACATCTACATAAGCTTTGCCTCTGTCCTATGTTAGGGATTCTTTCTATTAAAGATAAAATTAGGGAGAATTTAGGTGATGGTAAAGATGGTGATTAGGTATCAGTCTAGGGGCTAATCTTGGTGACCCTTGCCCAGGCAGAGTTGATGAAGATGGTGGCATTCATGGTGTCTAGAATGATGGCAATGGTGGCAATATGGAGAATACTGGTAATGACAGTAGGGATGACGATGTGGGGTAGGATTATGAAGTGATTAATGTTAAGAAAGTTAATGAGCTGGGTGATGTTAGAAATACTGCCAATGTTGAAGGCTTTAACGATGATGATAACTTAGATATCGACATCATAAACTTGCTTAATCTTCATGTTGGTGTGCACTCCCCTATTCACCAAGTTGATCATGAAGGCTAATAATTTCTTTTGGGTATTTCGACTTTTGAGCTAGGCCTAAGATATTTTACTTATTTTACTATGCTTGTTTGTGGGCCTTTGGGCCTTGATGCTTTGCTTAATTGTTTATGTGCTTGTGTTATTTCCATGCTTGATGCTTTGCTTAATTGTTTATGTGCTTGCATTATTTCCATGCTATTTCCATACTTTATTAATTTTCATTATAGACTTAGATTTCTTTTTGATGAAAGGCTTCAAAAGCTTTATATATCACTAATTTGTATTGGCAAAAAGGCTCTAAAGGCCTCTACATATCACAAATCTTATATTAGTGAAAGGCTCTAAAGGCCTTTGTATCACTAATCTTATGTTGGTGAGAGGCTCCAAAGGTAAAGTGTGGGTCAACAAAGTTGATGAGCTTAGCACCATAGGCATGAGGTTAACCTATGGATTTAACCATTGAGTTGAAGAGCTCAGCACCACAAGCACGGGGTGACCTTGTTGAATTACTCTACTAAGTTGAAATGTGAGGCACCACAGGCGTGGGCCTAACTTATGAACTTGAGTATTAAGCTTGGAAAGCTTAGCATCATAAGCATGGGCTATCCTATGAAATTACGTAACTCTTATTACAATTATGATTGGAGAAAGAAAACAGGGGAGACACTTTTGGTGAAGACTTGCATAAAGTAAATGAGAAAAAGTTGGCAAATTTGAGCTTTCATTTTATATGTTAATTATGCATTTTGGCGAGGCTTTAAATTTTATAGGCTAGTATTGAAATAATATCATAATTGCTTATAGGGTAATGAAATAGTGTAGTAGGTGTGTTACATTCCAAGTATGGGGTATGTCTTTCCCTTTAATTGTTTAGAGATGATAAGCTCCATTATTCAATTCCTCTTTGACATAGAAAGGTCTTTCCTAGTTGGGTGATAGTTATCTTTCTTTACTTTTCTTCCTCGACCCGTCCAATTTTCTTAGCACCAAAGCTTATGGTTCAACTTCTATCTTTCTGATTTTTTGCCTATGGGAATGGGCCATATTCGCGTTATACACCTAGGCTCTGATGTAGGCAATCTTCTTGATGGAAACTTAAGTGATCACTCAAAGGGTCATCAAAGGCCTTTGGCACATCTTGAATGGATCTACCCCAAAGGCTAATGCAAAGAAGATTAGGGAGGCTCTCTGATGTGTAAAATATTTCCCTATTTATTTAGTGAATTAGCCTTCTATTAATATTTGGCCATGATTAAGAGCTTAATTGAATTAACTGCTTAATGCTGAATTTTTAATTCTATTTTAGGTTTTGGGCTATAACTTGAGCTCCATATGTTGGATTGGGTTAATCTTTATATGGTTGAAAAGCAAGAGAATGCTCTACAATTTTCATGTTGAAGCTAGAGTCTAGTTCTACCATTTGAAGTCATAAAATTTGTTGTGAAGTTGCCTAAGTCTTTCTATTTAGATTGACCTTGTCACAATGATTGGATCATAACTAAAGCTTCAATGGGTCAAATGAGGTCAAACTAATGCCTAAAGGTCCCTAAAGTCCAGCCGAATAATGACAAGCCTTAAACTTAGTAAAATTATATAGTTTTGAAGGTTAACATAGAGGCTAAATTCAAACCAGCATTTTTTTACTCTGCAAAGGACTAGTTTTGTGTTTGGATTTGTAAATATAGTTTAGAGGCTTCAATTGTAACTTAGGCCTTCTATTTCAGTTGAATTGTTTAGTTTTTGTTAGGCTTGTTTGCCTTATGTTTCCAGCTTTTATTTGTTTAATGAAAGCAATTTGGGAAGGTTTATTTCCTTAAGAATTCAAATTACTCATTTTTATGAAATTCAAGAGTGTTCATCTTCTTGAGAGCTTTTCTCTTAGAGTTCTTCATGAACTTGAGACTTATCAAAGAAAATTCTCTTTATGGCATCAAATTCATCACTTATCACTCTTTTTCTACTTATTCTACAGTGTGGCATGAATATCTTTCTTTTTTCTTTCAATTATGTTGTTGAATTTTGGAGGATCCATGGGCATCTCCATGGGAGATCACATCAGTTTGGTTTTAGAGTTTTGGCTCTCCAAATTTAGGTGTTATCTCTTTAATTTTCTTGTGGTTTGCTTCCATTTTTTTCTACCTTTTCTTTGCTGTCCTGCCCTACATTTTGACTGTTCATTTTTGCATTTATCTTGCTAAATTGTTGCCCAGTTTTTGCATCTTTTGCTTGCTAAAAATTCTATCCACTTTGCATCAATTCCTACAATCTTGTTTGCTTCAATTTTTATTCAATTTCTATTGTAATTCTGTAGAAATTTTTTTGTGCCTTGCTTTATCCATCAAGTGTTTGATCATAGATTTGTTTGGCTTAAATTTTTCTACCCATTTTGTGTCATTTGCCCTACTGAAATTGTTGTCATTTGGGTGAAAATTTTGTTGAAATTCTACAGAATTTTTGCTTTCTAAATTGTTGCACTTTAAGTGTTTGTGACTTGGTTTAAGTTTCCTTTGCTTTGTTTTGTGTGTCCCTTTGTTTGGTACTGAATTGCACTTAAATTCAATGCTATTTGGTGCCATTTCCTTCAATGTTTGCATAAGTTTTGATTATCAAATTGTAGTCCCCTATTTTAGTTTAATTGTTTTCCAATGTCTCTTGCAACTAGCCAAAATTTCTGCTACAATTCCCTAAACTTTTTGCTATTGTCCAAGCTTGTTTTTGATTGTGTTTTATGCCAAAAACATCTGCCTATTAAGTACACATAATTGGAAATTGATTTGTGTCAATTGTGATTAAATTGGGTTAATGTTGGTTGCTTTAAATTGTTAGAACTAAATGCTAAATTTTTTCTAAATAGCAAGTGTTATGCGAAAAGAAACACAAAAGAAAAGGAGGAGACATTTGTGGAAAAAAAAAAGCAAAAACAAGTTGTGGCAAAAGAAAAGAAAACAATAGTGAAAAAAACAAAAAGAAAAGAATGGAAGAGTAAAAGAAAAGAGCAATAGAAAAAGAAATTTCATGCAGTCTTGAATAGTTTGTAACAAAGAAAAATTCTACAAGTTGAGTTTCTTTCAACTACCACAACTTGAATTTTTCTAAGTCAATTTCCATTGTATTGAGTTTGAATGTGTTTGATTGGATACATAATCAATATCATAGCTTAGAAATCTAGTTTGGAGTCCAATTGCTTGACACTTAGAATTTTTTCTGCCACTTTTTGGCTTTAACAGAATTTTTGGTTGAAACTTGTTATTTCTTATGCTATCCATTTCCTTTGTGTTCCCTTGTTATTTCTTTAACCCTTGTACTTGTTGATTCATGCCATTTTGGAATTATTGGAGAGGTGTGTGAGGAAGGCTGCTACATTTTTGAAAACTCAAAGATCTTGTCTTTGAAGTTCTTATAGTACCTTAAAGAGGGAAGATAAGAGTGGATAAAGGCAAGAGCATTTGTGAGCTCATTTGAGGGTAAAAGCCTGACTTTAGAGTTCAATCGTGAGTGGAGTGTCCCAAATACAAGTAAGGGAAGTAT
This sequence comes from Saraca asoca, assembly GCA_026873985.1. Lineage (NCBI taxonomy): Eukaryota > Viridiplantae > Streptophyta > Magnoliopsida > Fabales > Fabaceae > Saraca > Saraca asoca. The sequence continues at coordinate 15,359 of JANHAO010003025.1, read as the reverse complement.
TTTGGTGAGATATCTATTTTCTAATATTTGTTTTGTAGATTTTTATTCTTTAAAGATGGTGAATGGTAGGAGTTCTCAAAACAATAAAATCATGTTCACCTTAAGGGCTATGCAAGAACAATTTGAAAGGGTGAACATGAAGCTTGATGATTTTGGTTAGAGAATTTCAAGAGTTGAAAGTAGAAGAAATCCCTATGAGAGAAGAAATAGAAGACAAAGTAATCAACATAGGAGTAATGAGGGTGATTGGAGAAATGAGGGAGAAGAGGAAGAACAATCCACTTCATTCTATAAAACCAAAAGAAATGAAAGGATGAGGGATATGAGCAATTTGGGAAGAAGGCATGAGAGGCCTAAAAGAGAAAGAATTAATTCTAGCCTTCACAAAATTAAAATGACCATTCTTTCATTTCAAGGCAAGAATAAATCAAAAGCATACATGGAGTGGGAAAAGAAAGTAGAGTTGATCTTTGAGTGCTACAATTATTTCGAAGAAAAGAAAGTAAAGCTTACAGTTATGAAATTCATAGATTATGTTATTATATTGTGGGATTAACTAGTTCAAAGTAGAAGGAGAAACCATGAAAGACCTATTTCTACTTAGGATAAGTTGAAGACTACCATAAGGAAGATGCATCAAAAACTCCAAAGCCTCACACAAGGTTTTGAAAGTGTTGAAGACTACCACAAGGAGATAGAGGTGGCAATGATAAGAGCTAATGTGGAGGAAGATAGAGAGGTAACAATGGCTCAGTTTCTACATGGATTGCACCATGACATTACCAATGTGGTAGAACTCCAAAATTATGTGGAATTAGAAGACATAGTTCAAATGACTATGAAAGTGGAGAGGCAACTGAAGAGGAGGAGTTGTTCCAAATTTGGACATCAATCTAACTCTTCATGGAAGCCTAACTAGAGAAGAAGCATGAGCAAAAGAGTGAAAACTACCCCAAAAAGGTCATGGCCAAAACTTCTTCAAAGTCTCAAGGGCAAAGGTAAGGTTGAAGCACTTCAAAGAGAAAGAAATATTAAATGCTTCAAGTGCCTAGGCCATTGTCACTATGCTTATGAATGCCTCAACAAAAGAGTCATGCTAGTGAAGGGGAATGGGGAGATTGAGTTTGCAAGTGAGCATGAAAAAGAAAAGAAAAAATCCAACTTAAGTGGAGGGAAAAGTAATGAAGGAATTGAACATACAGTTGAAGGAAAGCCCTAGTGGTGAGAAGAGTGTTAAATGCTTAAACTAAGGAAGAAAATGAGGAACAAAAGGAAAATATTTTTCATACTAAATGTCATATGAGAAGCAAAGTGTGCAATCTCATTGTTGATGGAAGGAGTTGTGCCAGTGTGACTAGTACGGTCATGGTGGAAAAATTGGCTTTGCCTACCTTGAACCATCCTACACCTTATATGCTACAATGGTTGAATGATAGTGGGGAAGTGAAGGTGACAAAACAAGTTTTAGTGGCATTCTCCATTAGAAGGTACCAAGATGAGGTTCTTTGTAATGTTTTCCCTATGTAAGTAGCTCACCTGTTACTAGGTAGTGTAGGTCTTGAGAAATATATTTGTTTATTAATATATATATATATATATATATCAGAGTGATAAAATATAATCTTTCCCTTTTTATGTTAGTAAATTGTATACACTCATTAAAAATAATTTGGACTCCTTTTGGATTGTAAAAGTGGAATTTTTAATAAAATTGTTTTTGTATTTGAGAGCTAATTTGGTGATCAAGATCTCAATTGTAGTGACTGAATTAATATGATATAATATTGAAAATCTAATTAGATAATTAATGAATTAAGACTATATAAGAGGGCATAATAACATATTATTGATTATAGCAGAACAACAGAATTATAGTATTGCAGAATATGTAATATTAGTTCAGCATGGTAGAAATATTATGTTGCAGCAAAATTGAATTGTAGAAAATAAAGAACTGTAAAGCAATATTAAATACACTACAATTTTTAAAGTGGTTTAACTTTACTTGAAGTCACAAATAAAGTCTACATCTACTAAGTCAATCCTTAATTAGATGACTTGTTTTATTACAACAACAGGATTTTAACTGGACTCTTGAATAACAAGTTCATATAACAAGAATTTTTTTGGACTCTTGCCGAACCTAAAAATAACAAGATTTCACCAGGTTCTTTCCTAACATAGATACGATAATTCTTCTATCTCTTCAAACTATGATCAACCTCATAACCTGGAGATGTATAAAAAATTCAATGCACTATTTAATTAACTGTCATTAACCTCACAACTAAAGAAGATGTAAAGGGAAGATCAACCTCTTCCTTTGTATCTCTAATTTCTATCAACTTAGAAATTGTACTTAAGATAGAAACACAGATTCCTAACAACTTAGAAATCTAAAGGTAAAATCAAGATAAAGGTAAAGATATATAATACTAAGTTTGAAATGAAAATTTCAAACATCTAGTTGGAAATTTCTCTTCAAATCTTTATGAAAGATCCTTGGTTTGATCATATGAAGAGAGGTAGAGATAAATCTTGTCAGGCACAAAATGATTTGTGATTTTCGCTTTTGAAGAAGTGTATTTGTTTTGAAAATTGTTAAGTTTGAAATAAAGTTAGGAGTATTTATAGTCGTTGTAACTGACATTTGAAAAATAACTAATTTTTAATCTTTGAATCAATTCGTAGCAGTTATAATAAACTTATAACTAATTAATTGATTTATGAATCGATTTAGCTTATATAAAAATCTATGATTGAATTGATTGATGAATTGAATCATAGTATTTTGAAATCAAGTGTTGAATCAATTAGGGAATTGATTTAGATAATTTTCCTAACCTTCGGTAAAAACATTTTTCAACATTTTTTTTCATGAATCGATTGGTGAATCAATTTGAGTAGTTTTCACAAGTTTTTCAACAAGAATCAATTTATGAATCGATTCATAGAGTGTAGAATGCTTTTTATAAAACTTGCACTTGTGAAAGATTATTTTAAATTTTGTTTGAAAAATATTTGATTTTTAAATCACTTCAAGAGATATATTTGCTACCTCAATTTATTAGTTTTAAGAGATTTATTTGTATCAAGATTTGAATAGAATTTTACTTACAAAAGATCCTATAAAAGATAAAATAAATTCTAATTGAAACTGTGGATCTCTTGAATCATGTGTACTACTTTGATACTGCAAAACAAATAATAACCACTAAAGAATATCATCAGATATAAATTGTTTTCAACATCAAAACCAAATAGGGACAGATAACAATGTAATCAAATGCTAACAATATCCAAAATGGTAATAGGTCCACCATGGTAATTTGATAGATATGTGATTCAAGATGGCTTCCTCAAAAGGTATAGCTTTATGAAAGACAACAAATTAGTTACTCTTGTACCTCTAACCCCAAAGCAAGTCTTTGAAGAGCAATTGAAAAGAGAGAAAAACAAAGAGCAAATAAGTGAAGAAAAAAGGAATGAGAGTGCAAAGAGAGAAAAAAGAAAAGAGTTGAAAGAAAAATCAAAGCAAGGTAAAAGAAAATTGATAGTGTTTGCAATGGCTAGTGATGTAAGGCATGCTTTTTATGCTAATTGGCCTATGTTAGTCTTTCTATGCAAAGGAGCTTATGAGAACACTAACCATGAAAATGATGTTTTTCCTAGTACCTTTTGTTATGGGTAAGATTTGGTCTCGCGATGTAGACCGGTAGAGGCTTAGTAGAAGCTAAGTCCAAGCAAAAGAAGTCTAGTTTGCTAAGTTTGCTTGGTAGGCACCACATCACTAATTGCAAGGTTGAGATGCAATGACACTAAAGGCTAGAGGTCTAGCTCACTAAGAAATGAGCTGCCTCGCTCGAGCTCAGCTCACGAACTACGAGTTTGACCTCGCTGGCCAAAGGCTAGTAGCGACTGTGAGCCAGAAATGGCTCGCGAGATGTAACGCATTGCCTGGATGAAAGCTTAACAAGATGAAGCACTAGACAAGCTTATGTCAGCTCATAAACAAGGGACCCACATGTAGAAAGCAACCTGCAAAAGCCAATTTGTAGGAGTTTATGTTGCCTTGTACATTTAATATTTGATGTAACTTATTTACAGCATATAAAATTATATTTGTAACCTCTTGACTCCTATAAATAGGAGGAGGAAGATCCTTGTAGGACAGGCTGAGAACACTATATTGAAACTCTATAAAATTTATTTTAGATCAATAAAAGTTACTGTAGACGTAGGGATTAGTATTGCCTGGTTTTAGCCGAACTACGTTAAAAATATTACATACCATTACTATTCTTCTTCTTCATCATCTTCATTATCTTCCTCATCTCTCATTTCGCTAACTAGAAAGTAGTTTGGGCTTCAAGAATTGATCTCAGTTGACAGGAATTTGGTAGAATTAAATTTTTTCATCAATATTTTGGCATTAGAGGAAGGGGCCATCTACTTTCAGATTTCCTAATTTTTTTTCTATATAGCTACAATGGTAAGAGGAAGAATTGCAGGAGTTTAAACACTCCAGTTTTTCAGCTGGCAGACACTCATACTACCAAAACTCATTGCTAGCCTACTGCTACCCTTAAAATCAAAGAGGTATAAATGCCTCACCAACCCTAGCCAGTGCTTAAAAATATGGTAAGAGAGTTAGCTGAAGCTATTAAAATGCTGGCACATGCACAGACCTAGGGTGCATAAAGGCAAGAGGAGATCATAGCATAGCTCTAGTAGCTATGTGAAGAAGCCCAGAAAGAGACTTATGAGGATCGCGATAGCCAGCGATTTGGAGGCTTGCAATAAGCCAAGAGCCCGAATAAGACTAGCCAAAGAGGAAAGAAGGGCCAATAATCCTCTAATCTCTAATCTGAAATACAAGACCCATGAATGAGAGAAGTGCTACAAAGGCTAAAATGATTGGAGGAATGCCCCAAGCCCAAAACAAGCAAACTTGCAATGAGGAGAGCTCACCATTCTCTATAGAGATTGAAATGCAGCCTCTCCCTCAGAAACTCAAAGTCCCTACAATATCACTATATGACAAGAACAGTGATCCTTGTGACCATCTTGATGCGCTTAACATCCAGATGGACCTTCAAATAACTGACCCTCTGGTGAAGTGCTACGTCTTCCCCACCATATTAGGAGGCATACCTTGGGCATGGTTCAAAAGCCTCCCAGCTTACAGTGTTAATAGTTAGGAAGAGTGATAGAGGAAATTCATTGATCAATATTGGGTGTTGAAGAGGCAGTTCACGCCCCCTTGCTACCTCGTTATGATCGTTCAACGAAAGAATGAATCATTGAAAGATTACATAGCTAGATTCATGCAAGAGGCCAATTTTGTAGAAAATCCTTTAGAGGAGAATATCCTGACAATGATCTCCGTGGGACTACATAAAGATGGAAAGCTATATAGAAGCTTATACAAGTCTCTAATACGAAATCTCGATGAATTCTATGAGCGAGCTGCCAAGCAAATCAGATGGGAGGAAACCTTTGGCACAGAGGAACTTAGGTATATAGGCAAGATGGCTAATGCTCCTTAAAGCAAAAAGAGGAGCGAAGAGAATTAGAATAACGATTCTAGTGACCAGCCTACAAAGAGGGCTAGGAGTATGTGACCCCAGCATTGAGGTCATCATAAAAGCTATAGCATCTTGTCTAACACGCAAGATAGGATCTTTATTGTAGAAAGGGGTAGGGAAAACTTGGGGAAACCCAAGCCCATGAGAGCCTTTAACAAATTTAGGAACTCAAGTAGATTCTATGCTTACCATAAGAAGGTCCAACACACTACTTCAGAATGTTAGGCATTAAGAGATGCCATAGAAGACCTCATCAAAAGAGGTTGCTTACGAGATTATGTGGTCCAACATTTCGGACAGCAAGTTTAGTAGACTCAATGAATCGTTGATCGAGAGCAAGAGCCTTCCATTAAAATCATATTTTGATCCTATAATGTTATATTGAAATTAATGAAAGGCTTTTGAATCTTTTTCTAAATTATCTGGTGGAATGTTATACAGAAAGAGAGCTATTCTATATTGGTTCGATATTATTCTCAGCTGATCAACTAAGACATATAGGCACCTTTTTTAGGGAAAAGGAGGGCAATGACCCTTACCCCAAGCCTACCCTGTTGATACATCCAAAATGGGCAACATTTAAGGGTGAGACAGCACGAAGCCTACCCCATTGATACATCCAAAACAGGTAACATTTGGGGGTGAGATGGTGCAAGGCCTACCCCGTTGATGCTTCCAAATTGGATAACACCTCACATGTGAAGGAGCCATAAAGCACTCAAATCCAATAAGGAGCTATGAGCTTACTAAGGCATGAGGGCACCAAAATAAACTTGATTACCTACCTGAGCAACAAGATTGTTATGGGACTAAGCAACAAGATTGCCATCTCACTGAGCAACAAGATTATTGTGAAGCTGAGCAACAAGATTGCTATCTCTCTGAGCAATAAGATTGCTGCAGGATTGAGCAACAAGATTGCTGTGAGACTGAGTAACAAGATTACTGTCCCATTGAGCAATGAGATTGCTAGCAAAGTTAAATTTATATTGCCCATTGAGCAACAGGATTGCTATGGTGTAATCAGTAAGGTGTAACTCTTATATGACCAAACGCTCACAACTCTCATGCGACTAAATGCTCACAGCTCTCATGCGACCAAACACCTATAGCTCTTGTGCGGCCAATCCAGACGTTGAGGCACTTAGACACCCAAATTTATTACTAACTAAAAATATAACTGATTGGTCATCTATATGGTATTCAACTATGATTTATGCAAAGACTTGCACTATTATCTGGGACATGCAGAAGGTTTGATACAACATTTAAGAGTTACAAAGAAAACTTATTCATTAAAAGGCCTAATTCAATGAGGTAAATTTACATCAGAAGATTTGAACTACAAAATTAAAGCACAAAGCCTATAGCTATCGCTTCCACAAGGAAGGAGAGAGCTGGCCCCTGGGATATGAACTCCAATTGGTTGAAGGCCCGATGAACACAATTGCTTCTCGATCTTCTTCTTCTTATAGCCCTCCTCAGCCAATTGCTCCTTTCCTGACTTGTGCCCAGAGCAATTCAAAAAGCACTTAGGAGTCTAGCTGGCAAGGCCAAATCTCATGGTAGAACCATGATAAAATAATCCAAGATTTATAGTAGACTCCCCAACAGCCAACAAGTAGAGTTATAGGGGGAAGTCATGTGTAGCAGGCCATTCACACCTCCTAATCTTCTATAATAGACCATGCATGCATTAAAGTGCTTCATTGGAAGCTGAACTACTAGAAACATGGGGGGATTAACTAAAGCTTCCATTAGGCCATTCCACGAAGAAGCAAGAAGATCTTCTCAGGCTTTATAAACTTGTCCAGGTTCAGTAAAAGACCCAAAGAATAATTGGTTGTTCTAGATTGAATGATCCAGAGAAAATAAGACTACCTCGCCAATGGCCATGAATTACACATAGTAGGAGGTATGGCCTAAAGTAGATGGAATGAAAGATTGAAGACTGAAAAGACAACATGACAAATTGAGTGCAAAGACTTTGGTTGCTCAGCAAAATTACAACTCCCAATCTGTGAAGTGAACTGAGAGTTGGGGGGCTTATGTTGTGGGTAATGCAGACTAGGAGTTGGGGGCTTATGTTATAGGTAAGATTTAGTCTCACGATGCAGACTGATATAGGCTCAATAAAAGCTAAGTCCAAACAAAAGAAGTCCAATTCACTAAGGTTGCCTAGTAGGCACCACCTTGCTAATCACGAGGTTGAGATGTAATAACACTAAAGGCTAAAGGTTTAGCTTGCCAAGAAATGAACTACCCTGCTCAAGCTCACCTCGCCAAGTGCGAGTTCAACCTTGTTGGCCTTCGGCCAGTAGCGACCTCGATTTAGAAACGGCTTGTGAGATGCAGCGCATTGCTTAGATCAAAGCTCAATAAGATGGAGTACTAGACAAGCTTATGTCAGCTCATAAACAAGGGACCCACTCACAGAAAGTAACCTGCAGAAGCTGATTTGCAGGAGTTTATATTGTCTTATACATTTAATATTTGACTTAACTTATTTACAACATGTAAAATTACATATGTAACCTCCTAGCTTCTATAAATAGGAGGAGGAGGATACTTGTAGGATAGGCTAAGAACACTATTATGAAACTCTGTAGAATTTATTTTAGATCAATAAATATTACCATGAATGTAGGGACCAGTACTGCTTAGTTTTAAATGAACCACATTAAAAATATTGCATGCCATTGATGTTCTTTTTCTTCACCAACTTCATTATGTTCCTCATCTTTCATTTTGTTAACTAAAAAGCAGTTTGGGGTTCAAGAATTGATCTTAGTTGATAGAAATTTGGCAAAATCAGATTTCATCGTCAACACCTTTGATTATGTTTTGTAAGAGGTTGAAGAAGTAGGAAATCAATTTGACTTCATTCTTAGAACTCCCAAACCTAACCGGTCTGCTTATGGACACATGGAAGAGATTATGACAATGGTCTTGAAGATTTGAGGTCAAATACTTTCGAAGAGAGGGGGAATGATGGAAACTCATGAGAACACTTAAGGAGTCATTAAGGGCTTTTGGCACATCCTAGATGGACTTATCCTTAGGGCTAATGCTATGAAGATTAAGAAGGCTTCCCCATTTATTTTCTTTCATACTTTACCTTTTAGGATGTTAATTAAATTTAATTTAGTGAATTAACCTTGTGTTGAGATTTGGTCATGATTTGGAGCTTAACTAAATTAATTGCTTAATGTTGAATTTTTAACACTATTTTAGTTTCAGGCTATAAGTTAAGTTGTAGATGCCAGATTAGGCAGATCTTTATATGGTTAGAAAGCTAAGAGAAAGATCTATAACTTTCATGTGGAAGCCAGAGCCCAGTTCTACCATTTGGGGTCTTGAAATTTACTATGAAGTCACCTTAGTGTTTCTATCCAATTTGACCTTATCACAATGATTGGATTATATTTAAAGCTTTAATGGGTCAAATGAGGTTAAACCAATGCTCAGATGTTCCTAAAGTCTAGCCTAATGATGACAATACTTAAAATTAGAGAAACTATATAGTTTTAAAGGTCAACATAGAGGTTGAAATCAAACCACCATTTTTTGCTCTATAGGGGATTGGTTTTGTGTTTGGATTTATAAATATAGTTTAGAGGCTTCGATTGTAACTTAAGCCTTTTATTTTGGCTGAGTTGTTTATTTTTTTGTTGGACTTGTTTGCCTTATGTTTCTAGCCCATTTTTGTTTAGTGAAAGTTGTTTGGGAAGACTTGTTTCCCTGAGAATTTAGATTACTTATTTTTATGAAATTGAAGAGTATTCATCTTCTTGAAGGCTTCTTTCTCAGAGTTCTTCATGAACTTGAGAGAGATTTCTTTTTGTGATATCAAATCTATCACTTATTACTCTCTTTCTACCTATTCTAGAGTGTAGTATGAAATCCTTCTTTTTCCTTTCAATTTTGTTGCTGAATTTTGGAGGATCCATAGGAGATCATATCACTACCAGTCCTCCTCTATTATAATGGGCCATTTTAGGAGGCAAGCACTAGGTTTTTTGATTTTGATAGGAATGAGAGCCTCATGACCATATGTCTGCATGAATAGTGTATATTTTATGGTAGTCTATGGAGTTGTTTTGTGCACCCATAGGGCACTTTGCAGTTTTTTAGTCCATCTTCCCTTGGGGTTTTCCAAGTATTTCTTCAATTCCATAAAGACAATTTGATTGGCTAGCTTGACTTGGCCGTTCATCTGTAGATGTTCCACAAAGGCAAACTTCTAAGTGATGTTAAGGTTTTGCAGAACTTGGTGAAGGTGACACTTGTTAACTAGGTACCATTATTAGAGATCAAGCTTCGTGGGATGTCAAACCTGCATACAATATATTTTGAAACAAATTTTTTCTAGTATTTTTAGTAGTAATTATTGCAAGTATCCACTTGAAGAAGTTATCAACAATAACTATTAAGAACTTTAGCAAGCTCATAATAGGTGGGAATGGTCTAAGGAAATTAATCCCTTAGGTGATCGGGTGAAGTTTGATAGGCAGTTAACGGCTTACTTGGCAAACATTTGGCATTTTGGGCATACTTGTACATATACTTTAGCATCCTTTTTGGTAGTCAGATAAAAATATCCATTCAGGTTTGCCTTTCAAGCGAGGGTAGCAATGTGGCTAACACAAATTCCTTCATGGAGTTCTCGAAGGACATAATTTGCTTTGTCATCTTAGAGACATCTTAGAACTAGTAGGGAGGCTCTTTTGTAAAGTTATGAATCAAAGAGGTAGTATGGCTCCAATTGCCTAACTACCTTTTTGGCTTCCTCCTTCTTGAGGTGAACTGGTTGTGTTTTAGGTATGCTATTATAGGATCCATGTAGCATGGTGACTGATCAACACACATAGTTTCATCGCCTTCAACACTTGCCTTGAAAAAAATTTCCTAGAAGATAGTCCTTTTGTTTATTGCTACCCTGCACTAATGAGCTTGGACAAGGTATTTGCTCAGCTGTTCTTGGCATAAGGGACTTGGATTAACTCATTATTTTCCAAAATCTTTCAACAAACTCCTAGCCTTCTTAGCATACTTGATTAATCTTGAGACCTTAACCTCATAGGTGCCATTTATCTATTCTACCACAAGTTGGGAGTCGGTGTCTTATTCTTTTAACACCCACCTCATGGCTAGTTTGAGTTCTATGATAAATGCTTCATATTCTGCCTGATTATTTGTGGCCTTAAATTCAAATTTGAGGGAATACTGTAAGGAAACTTCATTAAGTCTTTCTAAGATGATGTCCATCCACTTCTTTTTGCATTTGACAACCCATCCACGAAGAGCATCCATGTGAAAGGCTTTGAGATTTGGTTGCCTTTTTGGACTCACTTAATTCAATGGACTAACTAACTAGTCACATGTTCAGGCTTGATTTCTCTAGGACTTGGTACAACGGTTAATCTATATTGCCGACTACTTGATGACTTTGAAAAAATGGCTTTAGGTGCTTAAATAAGATGAGTAATGCATAAGCTAGCTTTTTGATCTTTTGCTATCATAGCTTGGTGCCATGCAATACCCTACTCACAAAAAAGATTGGTTACTGGTCACCATCTTCCTTTATAATGAGTACTAAGTTGACCATCTCATAGGTTGTTACTAGGTATAAGTAAAGAATGTCATGTGGGTTTAACTATTTCAAGATTAGCAATTTTACTAAGTAGGATTTGAGTTTAGTGAAAACTTTTTCACATTCATCAAACTAAGCAAAGTTCTTAATGTATTTTAAAATTTTAAAGAAAGGAAGGCAACATTCAGTTGACCAAGACATGAACTTGGTAAAGAAGGCAATCCTTCTATTAAGGTGTTGTTCCTCCTTTAAGTTTCTAGGGATTTGCATGTCATGTATGGCCTTATATTTGACTAGATTTGCCTCTATCCTTTTCTGCGTGACCATGAAGCCTAAAAAATTCTAGATTGACACCCTGAAAGCATACTTATTGACATTGATTCTCATTTGGTTTCTCTTTAGAGTCATGAATGTTTCTAGTAAGTCAGTCAAATGGGTGTCATGCCTAACCAAATTTATAAGCATGTTATTAATGTAGATTTCCAGGTTGCTTCCAATTTGCTAGGCAAAAACTTTGTTCATCATCCTTAGGTGCATAGCCCTGGTGTCTTTTAAATCAGAAAGGCATCACCTTGTAGTAATATGTGCCTTTGTTGGTGAGAACACTATTTTTTCCTTGTCCTCTTTATCCATCATTATCTTATTGTATCCTTGAAAGGCATATGAGAACCTAAGATATTCATATCTAGATGGCTGTTCAACATGTTGATCAACTGAAGGAATTAAAAATGAATCCTTAGGACATGTTTTGTTTAAGTCTGTAAAATCCTCAGACATGCGCCATGATCCATTTACTTTCTTTACAAGGACTATATTTGACAACTAAGTTGTATATTGGACTTCTCAAATGAAATCGATTGCCAAGAGCTTGTAGACTTCACCCTCCATTCCTTTTCATCTTTCTACATTGAAATTGCGTATTTTTCTATTAGATTGACTTGGTTCTTGGATTTATGGCCAATTTGTGAGTTGTCACTTGGTGGACTATTACTGGCATATTTGTCATAGTCCATGCATAAACTTCGGTGTTTTCCTTGATTAGTTGGGTGGGGCTTCTTTTAAACTCAGGGGTAGCTTGGTACCAAAACGGATTATCCTAATATTATCAAGTCCAAAAATTCAAATTTCTTCCACTACAAAAATCATGCTAATTAGGGGTAGATGATACTTGTAATTAGAGGCCATTTAAACCTCTTCTAGTATTCTTAACGACAGTTTACATAACTGTCACAAAAGTAGCCACCTTGTTACACTTGGCGACGGTTTAGTGTAACTGCTAGAATGTTTTAAAATACTAACGTTTAGAGGCAGTTTTTTTAGAAGTGGTTTAACCGTCTTTAACTTTTATCTATTTTTTTTAAAACATGGAAGTGGTTGTACACCACCTCTAAAATTTTTCATTATTATTATTATTATTATTTTAAAATGAAGGCGATTTTGAACCTCTTTTAAGAGTTCTAAAATTGTTTTTAAAAAATTGGAGATGATTCAAAATCACCTCTAAATATTTCCCATTTTTAAAATATAGAGGTAGTTAGTAACCGCTTTTAAAATTTTCACATTTTTTTATAACTTTCAACTTACACATATTTTTGTGCTAAAATGCTATAATAATTAAATCAATATAATTATTATTAAAATAGTAAATTGTAGCTATATTTATATAATAATTAAACCAAATAATAACAAATTAATGTAAAAAATTAGGAACATTTCATTAAATATAAAAAGGTTGAATTGTAAATTATCTTACATATCATAAATTTAAATTTAAATATTCTAAGTTTTTAAAGCTATAAAATTATCTTTTATACATATATCTACATAAGCCAAAAAAAAATAAAATTAACAACATAATAATATAAAATGATTGGCAATGATTAACAATATTTTTATATTTGTTGCTCCTTCCTGAAAATCTTCTTACTTCCATTGATAAATTTTGATCTTGAGAAGATTATAAAGTAACTTAAACATGATCCTATAAAAAGTATAAAATAATTATGTATTAATTTGATATTATATTAGAGATATAAACCGTTGTTTAAGCAAATTTTACAATAGAAAATAGAAAAGAAGAATGTGGGACTTATTCTTTTAACACACATACTCTAAGAATGTGGGCCAAATATTTTTAAAAAAGATAACGCTCTATTTCTTTCCCTTTTCCCTCGCCTCTCTATTGCCAAACAGACCATTGAAGTTCAAATCAAAGAGAAAAGTGGAAAATAGTGAACAAAAAAACACTGAAGCGGGGGCATGGTTTAATAATGCCAGGTTTTGTCATCAGTGGCGTAAAAAGATAAATAATATATTAGATAGCATTTCATTATCCACTTAATTTTGCTCTCATAATTAATAAATTTCTTGCAATTATGCAACTGATGTCAACGGTTTTATTCAACGCCTGTTATCTTGTGTGCATGTTATATAATATAATATATATTAGCTTAAAATCCAATCCCAACCTTGAAATTCCACAAGCAAATGAGCTAGAAAATTACACATGGAAAGAGCAAACTATATAGGATCTGTATTTTATTTCTAATACATACTACATGGAATCAGTTCAAAGAAAGGTAGTGGGGGTCTAAAAGTAAAATCACATACTACCTAGGCCTGAATCATAAATTAACTTTATCGATTTCTACCCAATTCTAAATACCCAAGTATGGGTGTGGAAGATCCTCATATCTCCACAAACAGCCACAAAAAACTCCTCACAGGCCTTTTACAGTCACTGTCTTTTTTTTTTCCTTTTTCGTAAATTATTATAATGACATGCATGCATGCATCCATCCATGTCCGCAAATCATACATACATTGCAATTGATGGAATTGGAAGGTCATGTATCATTCATTAATAATGTTCGTTGGCTTTGCTTAGAATGGATAACTTTTGTTTTTCAAGTAGTTAGAATGGAGCATTTTAGTCTTTTCAACCCTAAAATCACTTAATAAAAAAGTTAACATTCTGGTGAGTTAAGTACAGTGGCTCCATGTATTTAACAATAAACATCTGTCAGTTATATATATGCATATTTACATGCGAAGGTGTTTGTTTCAGCCGTAGATGGGATTAAGCTCCTATTCCTGTTTTATCCAAAGATGGTAATTACACACATGGGTAAGACAGAAGCTAAAGAGAACTTCAGACTATGTTTGAATAGAACAATCAAATGTGAGAACTATCTCTAAAATAATATGAGATATATCTTCATTGGATATGACCAATATCATATCCTTAAGTTAAAGGATTTGCAATTGTTTTAAGATAAAGTATATCATCTTTAAGATAAATTCATTATCTCCTAATAACGAAATTATTCTGATATCTCAGTGATGGGTTGAGAATTATTATATAATATAAGGTTTAGGGTCCCAATGCTGTTAAGACTTTATACAGAAAGAATCGCCATTATTCTGGAGAGAGAATGAAGCATTGGAAGTTCTCAAACAATTCTAGGTGTGGTGTATGGAACAGTTTTGCTTTTCGATCTCCGATGTCAATGGCTGGAGGTAATATGCTCTATCTCGCTTCCATTACGAAATAATTTTCTAAAAAAAAAATTCTTCAAATATACCTATTAATGTTCAACAATTTTGAATCTTGATTCTGGGTTTTGTGTTTTTGCTATGTTCTCGTGGTTTCGTCTTAGTTGAGTTGGACTTTGGTTCATTAGATATATAGAGAATGGAATTATGATAATTTGTACACATGTATATTTTTAAATTTTTGAATAAATCATGGGATTAGAATTGGGAAGAGATTTGATTGTGACAATTAGGATATGGTTGCCTTGAGCTACTAAATTTTAGTTTCTTTTTGTTAGATTTGAAACATTGATTTTTTTGTGTATTTGTTTAAGGAGGTATCAGTTAGCTTCAAATTCAGTTGTTTAGAGAATATATTATATTTTCTCATGTGGCAGAATATTTATTTTGGGTATTTCTGGGAAAATTTTCATAAATTTTATTTTTATGAATATTTTCATAATTTGGTATTTTTATGGAAAAAATTCATAAAATTTTCTGTTTTTGCTATAATATTCATAAATTTTTGTTTTGTTATGAATATTGTAATTTTGTAGGGAAATTAATTTAGAAAAATTATATGCTTTAATTATTTATTTTGTATGTATAATTTTGGATATGTTATGCATAATTTGGTTAAATTA
>JANHAO010003024.1:0-27132 GCA_026873985.1 Saraca asoca | reverse complement strand
GAGGATAGGAAAACTAAGTAATGCATTGAGATCTTGATGGATTGCTTGTGGCTAAGTTTTGCTTAAAACTTATTAATCATTTCAGAGATCCTTGTTATAATTAACAACAATTGGATGAATATTTAGTGATGTAGAAAGCATTAATCTCAAGTTGAATTCCCTTGGCTAGTTGCATGTTGTTATTTGTAGTTTTAGTTTCTGTTTTGTAGTAGTTTCTGTTATAGTTAGTTTCTACCAACCCCCACATTTTAGCTCCTAATATCATTGATATTATCATCCTAAAATGGTCCTTAGTTTCAACCTAGGTTGCCTATGTTACAAATTAGTTTAGGTAGCTTTAGTTTATAAATTTCTAATTCGATCGGCCTCAAAATTTGATACTAGAATGTCGAGGCCGATCGAATTAGAAATTTATAAACTAAAGTTACCTAAACTAACTTGTAGCATAAGTAACCTAGGTTGAACCTAAGGACCATTTTAGGATGATAATATCAATGATATTAAGAGCTGAAATGGGGGGGTTGGCAGAAACTAACCATAACAGAAACTACTACAAAACTGAAACTAAAACTACAAATAACAATATGCAACCAGCCAAGGGAATTCAACTTGAGATCAATGCATCTTAGATCACTAAACATTTATTCAATTGTTGTTGATCATAACAAGGATCCCTAAAATGATTAATAAATCCTAATTAGAACTCAGCCACAAGCAATCCATCAAAATCTCAATGTATTACTTAATTTTTCCTATTCTCTTCTACAAGTGATTATCAAGATCTCAATAACCATATCAATATCTAAATCAAATGGATCCATTCAAGTTAGATATTGAAATAAAAACAAAGAGGAAAGGAAGAGAAAAGGCTAGCAATTGAATACAGAAAGACATACTAGAATCTCAACATTAATCTTTCAAGTTATAGCCCCTTGGGTTGATTACACTTTAGCCTTCCATGGAGGCATGAAAATGTAGAGGAAAATGGAAGAAAAACTCCTACACTAATGCTACTAGAACTAAGCTAAAACTATTCCTAAATTATAGACAAAAAATGAACTAAAAGCCCTCCAGCAAAATAGTTTCACCCTAGGTAAAATGAAGAGAAGCTAGTTGCATAGGTGAATAGGCATGATGGCTAGCTGAGTCTCCTACTTTACCATTATGTGCTGGCCCTCTTTTGTAGATTGCTTTTTCTTCTTTTTCTACTATCTTTTGTGTCTCCAGTTGGCTGGGTTTTTTTTTTTTAGATCAAAGGATGTTGCAATAGGCTCAAAATCTTGCCAATTGGGGCCTTGAAGGTTCAATTTTGCAGAGCCCAAATTCGCAACTTCTTTGCCTCCGATTTGCAGCTCAGTTTTGATGCCCAATTTGATTATTTCAGCATGGGAAGTCTTCATATGAATTGTGTATTTATGTGTTAGCTTCCATTTAGGCTTTCTTTCACCTCATTGGGACTTGTATATCTCAAGTTATGGTCTTCTGAATGCGCAAAGGTCAGCTACTCAGGGATAGGGCTGGGCAGCATTCTGATTCTAAATTAAGCTCCAATTTTAGACAACCAATTGTATGATTCAGCTTTTGCAATCTTCATAAAAGTTGTATATCTATGTCTTATCGTTCCTGCAAGATAAGAATCACATCAATTGGATAAGTATAGCTCAAGATATGCTTAGAATATAGAAACTACTAAAAAATGGCTAATTATGTAGAATTTCTTCTAATGAACCAATTGACATAGAATCATAAAAACACATTACGACAGCTAGAAACATGTCATTTATTTCCTCAAAATGCTAATTATGAGAACAAATAAATGCATCAAATCTTGTGTTATCAAACATACAAATAAAAAGAAAAAATTTCTAAACTTTAAAGAGAAAAAAATCATAACTTTACAATTTTCTAATAACTATTCATACATCTTTCACTAGTCTTTAGTAGGGTTCCCATTTAACTTTCATAAACACTCATAACTTTTTTTTTTCTCATACCTCAAAATCTTGTTCAACATAAATATTTATAGTCTAAAATATTTATTTAGCAGACAATCATGATTATGCACTTAATATGGATTTGGCTAAGTCTTTTAATATTATAAGTTAGCGTGTGCATTGTATTTGATGTAATTACACTAAATTGTGTTTATTTCAAGATATGTATCAATAAAATATTCATGACGTTTACATATATTGTTCTTTGTGCAAATTTTCTTATTATGGCATGTTATTAGAGACATTTAGATCATGTCTTACTATTGTGTTGAGAATATTGATCCTCATTTGGCATCTTAGGGATGCTAAGACCATTGTGTGGCGATGTACTTGTAATCATGTTTGCCATTATGTAAATGTTATTATGCTCATCTTGCATTAAATTTTGGTTAGCAAAATATAGGTATTGTTATAGGTATTTTTTGGGATTGAATGAAACGGGCCAGTGAAGGCCTAATGGACTAGCTCAAGGTAAAAAGGAGCCAACTTATTCTAAAGCAAGGTGGCACTGTAGGAGCCAGTTAGTAGATCGCCCAGTGTGAGCTCGAGACCTCTAGTGGTCCAAAGTCATAGCAAGCTCCCCCCCAGCACTGTTGGATAGAGCCAATGTCTAGTTAGCAGTTTGAAACACACTTTTAACCCATTGCCTAGAATTTATTACCTAATGCGGCTGTAATCATAATTTTACAATTTGTCAAAATTACATTTATAACCTTCTCTACTTCTATAAATAGGGAAAAAGATCATTGTAAAAGGAGAGAGTAAGAAATACTTGCAGAAACTCTGCTAAAATAGTGAAAGGAGCCTATGTACTAAAACTTTGTTGAACTGGATAGGTAAATAATCACAAATAGTGAATACAACCACTGTGGATGTATGGGCTATACTAGCAGTAGTCGAACCATGCTAAAAACTTGTGTGATCACTTTGTCCTTCTTTCTTTTTTCTCTTGCTGTCTTTTTGTATATTTCCATCTTTTTTATAGATTCACTAACCAATCATGATGGCGAGAGGAAGAACAACTAGGAGTTCAACACCGCTAGCAACCAGTCGGATGGCCGTCGAGAGCAATAGTGAAACGCGCCAAAAGATGGAAACCCATTCCTAGCAAGCACTTCTTCCATTCCCATGGAAACTAATGGTGTACAAGCATTGCATCAACACCAAGAAGCACTCAAGAATACAGTCAGGAGACTTGTTGATGCACTTGCAGCACTAACCCAAGCACACCCACGGAGTCCAAAAATAAGCTAAAGTCACCGCAGTCAGGAGAACGGACTGGAGGCCACACAAAAGGTGCCAGTTCAAGGGGGGAGGCTAGCTGGGGAAGGGCCTTAACAAGCAGACTTAACTCACTCCTCCAGCTCGCAATCTGAGTTAGGGGATTACTAGGGTCACAAGCATGATGAAAATCGATGACCTAGGAGCTCACATTACACTAAGGGCTTGAATATAGGTCACGACAGTACCAAGGGTCGACAGTTTGAAATGCAAGATTTGATGATAGAGGAGTTATTATAAAAGGTGTAGCGATGAGAAAAATGTCCCTTAGCTTGAGACCAATTAGATTGCTATGAGGACAAGATCCTATTTTCCAAGGAGATCGAGACGGTGCCTCTCCCTAATTGATTAAATTTCCTGGCATCCCTCCATTCAATGGGAGAAGTGATCTGTATGACCATTTAGATGCTTTTAGCATCTAGATGAACCTTCAAACTACCAACCTCTTGGTCAAATGTCACATCTTCCTAACCATTTTTGGAGATGTACTCCAAGCGTGGTCCAAAAATCTTTAGCTCACAGCATCAGTAGTTGGGAAGAATATCAAAATAGATTTATCGATCAATATAGAGCCCTGAGGAAGCAATTCAAGCTATCTTGCCACCTGGTAACAATTTTCCAGTGAAAAGATGAATAGTTGAAAGATTATATTACAAGATTCCTATGTGAGATTAACAATGTGGAAAGCCCCTCTAATGACAGCATCCTAACAGTGGTCTTAGCAGGACCACATAAAGATGGAAAGCTATATGAAAGTATATACAAATCCCTAGTGAGAATTCTAAAAGAATTATGTGAGCGAGCTGCTAAGGAGGGTAGATGGGAGGAGACTTTCAGTCCAAAGGAGTTTGGACAGAAGAATGAAACAAGTAGCTTTGCCTTTGGCCAAAGTAAAAGAGGGAGTAGTTGTGGGAAAGGCAAAATGTGCCAGAATAATGGTATGGGCATCCAACTTGCCAAGAAAGCTAGGATGGAGTGACCTAAACCTCAAGGTCACTATAACAATTATAGTATCCTCTTTGACACCTTAGGGAGGATATACACCATAGAGAAGCACAGAGAGGATTTCAAATAGCCTAAGCCCCTAAAAACCCCACATAAGTCCAAGGATACTGGCAAGTTTTGTGCCTATCATAATGACATTTGACACAACACCTCCGAATGCAGGTTGCTTAAGGATGCAAGCAAAGATCTGATCAGAAGAGGCCATTTGAGAGACTACATAGTGCGACTTGTAGGACAATAACCTTAACACTCCTAATAGTTAGTGTAGCCATCCCAGCAGCTTAAGCAGGAACAAACAGCTATGGTAAGACCATCTTTACAATCCATGGTAGGCGATACATTACAGGCACTTCGTGAGAGTCACATGAATGCTACGTACGCAGTACAAGCTACGTCTTGTCCATGGGTTGTGAGTCTGAAAGGGCCACCAAGAGAGCTAGAACCACCTCTGAATGCATCACCTTTGTGAACAATGATGAATATGGAATCCAATCCCCCTACAATGATACTCATGTCATGCAGGCTAAGATTGGCAATGTCGAAGTGCAAAGGATCATGCTAGACATCGGTAGCTCAATAAATGTTATGTATAAAAAGTGCTTTAAACAAATAAGGTTAAGCAAAAGCCACTTGAAGCCCTTGTCTAAGGCTTTTTTTGACTTCATTGGAGATGCAATCTTTCTAGTGGGATAGGTTAGGCTCCTCATCACTTTAGGGTATAAAAATTGTCAAGGTACCATCTTGGTTAATTTCCTAGTTGTTGACTTCCCCTCAGCGTATAACATAGCGTTAGGGTTACCAGCAATGAATAACCTAAACATGGTCATATCTACTAGAACATTAATAGTGCGATTCCTAACCTCCATTGGAGTCGGGTGCATATGAAGTGAGCAATATGCAGCTTGGTGATGTTATGAGGATGCTGTCAAGATTGGGGAAAGAGAAAAAAAAATTAACATGGTCTCTAGAAGGGAACCTTAAGCTCCAAGCATAGTAGGCATCAGTTACAACCTTGATCCCCGTGATCTGGATGTAGACAGCGAAACTAGGCGCACAGAAGAACTCAAAGAGGTACAGGTCAATGAGGTAGATAGTGAGATATGCCTAAAGCTAACGAAGAACTTGCTTCTTGAGATAAAAGTCTAGTTGGCCAATTTCCTCATGGCAAACTTGGATGTTTTTGCTTAGAATCATGAAGATATGATAGGGATTGATCTTAAGATTATGTCACATAAACTCAACATTGATCCTCACCACAAGCCAATTTGTGAAAAGATGAAGCCAATGATTGCTAAGCATTCCAATGCTATGAAGGAAGAAGTGGATAAATTGTTGGCCAATAAGTTTATCCAAGCAGCTCACTACCCGACCTAGGTAGCTAATACCATTTTGGTGAAGAAGAAGAATGGGAAATGGAGAACATGCATTGACTTCACCGACCTCAACAAAGCCTATCCAAAGGATAGCTTCCCTTTGCTTAGAATCAACTAACTCGTTGATGCGACAGTCGAGCACCAGCCCCTTAGCTTTATGGATGCTTACTTAGGGTACAACCAAATACCCATGGAGCCCCAGGATGAGAAGCATGCCTCATTCATTATAGATCACAAACTATATTGCTATAAAGTGATACCCTTTTCGGCTAAAGAATGCAAGAGCAACTTACCAACAACTGGTCAATATGATGTTCAAAGAACAAATTTGGGAAGATTATAGAGGTTTACATGGACGACATGCTCATAAAATCCAGACAGGTCATGGATCATGTAAGGGACATGGATGAAATGTTTCAAATTTTGAGAAAATATCAAATGAAATTGAATCTACTTAAGTGTGCATTTGGAGTGACCTCAAGAAAGCTTCTCGAGTTTATGGTTAAGAGCAAGGGGATTGAAGCAAACCCAAAAAAGATCAAAGCACTTATCGACATGAGGTCCCCGACTGAGGTCAAGACATGCATAGTCTAATTAGTCAGGTCACAGCACTTGGCAGATTTGTTTCCAAAGCAATAAACAAATGCATGTCATTTTTTAATGTTCTGAGGAAGGCTAAACAGTTTAAATGAACTGAAGAGTGCAAGACTACTTTCCAACACTTCAAAGAATATATGGGTCAAGCCTGCTTACTATCTAAGCCATAGGAAAGTGAGAAGCTCATTCTCTACTTAGGAGTGTCTCAACACACTATTAGCATAACTCTTGTTTTAGAAGAGAATGGAGCCCAACTCCTATATTATTATATGAGTAAATGGCTACTGACCACGGAGGAAAAATATATGCCTATAGAGAAACTTGCTTATTGTCTCATGATCGTTTCTAGGGAACTGTAACCTTATTTTTAGGTGCATACCATCAAGGTGCTTACCTAGTACCCATTAAGGCAAACCCAACAAAAGCCTAACACCTTAGTCACTTGCTTAAGTAGGCCATTGAGCTGGCTTAGTTTGACATCCTATACAAACCAAGGTTGGTGATCAAGGGGCAGGCCTTAGCGAACTTTATAGCGAAATTTACTAGATGAATAGAGAAGGAAATGAAGACTTCAGTAGGTCCATAGTGGGAGCTTTATGTAGATAGGTCCTCATACAAGCAAAAAACGAGGGTTGGAATACTGTTAATCAGCCCAGAGGGACATAAAATCCTCTATGCACTGTGATTTGAATTCTGAGCTACCAACAACAAAGTAGAATATAAAGCATTGCTCACAGAACTTGACTTAGCAAGGGAGATATAAGTTAACAGCTTAAGGATATTTAATGACTCTTAGCTCATTATTTGTCATATAAAGGACGAGTACCAAGCAAAGGGATCGAAGATGACTATCTACCTCCAAAAGGTTCAAGAGTAACCTATCAATTTCTAGAGGTACAAGGTTAATCAGGTCCCATGAGCTTAGAATGCACATGCAGATGCACTAGCTCCCTTGGTTGTAACTAAGGATGCAGATTTCTTAGGTGTAATCCCGGTGGAAACTCTCCCCTTACTGAGCATTGATCGGAAAGATGTCATAATGACAACTGTTATGGCTCAAAGCTCATGGATGAACCTAATCTTAAAATACATATAAGACAGCAAGCTTCCAGAGGACAAGTTGAAAGTGTGCCATATGCAAGCTCGAGTTGCTAGATATTGTATCATTGATAACATGCTTTATAAAAGGGGCTTTTCAGCTTCATTCCTCAAATGCATCGATGACCCAAATTTTGACTTGTCTAAGGGGAAATTCATGTTGGACACTATAAAAACCATGGTAGGGGGTTATCTTTGCCTCAAAAAGCACTCTGGCAAGGTTTCTTCGGGCTAATCATGAAAAGGATGCAATCAACCTTGTTAGATGATATGACAAATGCCAAAGGTTTGCTAAGATTCCCTAAGCTCATCCAGCCTTCCTTCAACAGATGGTCAGTCCTTGGTCCTTTGCAATATAGGGTATTGATTTGATTGGACCTTTTCCTACAGGTTTTGGGAGCTACAAACATGCAATGGTAGCCATTGACTACTTCACCAAGTGGGTGGAAGCAAACGAATTAGCTGAAATCTCTTCTTCTAAAATTGAAAAATTTGTTTAGAACAATATCATTTGTTAGTTCAAAGTCTCTAACAAATTGTAACTGATAAGGAGACCCAATTCACCAGTGAGCAGTTATCAAGTTTTGCAACAACCTTAGGATTGTAAAAAGTTTCTCAGTAGTAGACCATTCTCAGGCCAATGAACAAGTTGAAGTGATAAACAAGATCATCAAATAGATCTTGAAAATGAAACTGAAGGCCAGAAAGGGAGCATGGGTAGACGAGCTATCAAAAATACTGTAGGCCTATAGAACCACAGCTCGCAACACTACTAGAAAGACTCCTTTCTTGATGGTTTATAGGTCCAAAGCTATGATACTGGTGGAGTTCAAAGTAGATTCATATTGAAAGCTACTTTCAATCGGAAGGATAATAACCAACTGTTCATTGTGAATCTCGACCTTATTGAAGAAGTAAGGGATATAGCTTGCCTCAGAATCATAGCTTATCAACAATGGGTTGCAAGACATTATAATAGAAAGGTCTGAGCTTAGAGCTACAAAACAGGTGATCTTGTGCTGCACCTTATCTTTTGAGGAGCTTGCAAACCTAGTAAAGGGACCATGGGTCCAAATTGGGAGGGCCCATACATAGTGGAGGAGAATTTAGGCAATGAAGCATACTGCTTGACAAATGTAGATGGGGCTAAATTCCCTTGAGCATGGAATGTTGAGCACCTCCATCCATATTATTAGTAAGAGCGAGTTTCACTTTGTAATTATGTATCATTATTTAAATCTCAATAAAGAGGTCTAAAATTCTCTTTCAATTATGTGTTTACTAGGAATTCTCCAATATATTCCCTATTTGATGCAGATTGGCCTTAGAGTTAACCTACCTATGCTTAATGAAAAGCTATATTCAAGATGATGGCCTAACCAACTGTCCCAGAAAGCTAAAGAGCTCATGTTTGATCTGTTATGATCCATACTAGCAATGTGCAATCTATTGAGATCTATTCAAGTTAATGATGTATGATCTACAAAGGTTTCTCTATATCAATAAAACATGGTTTGTCGGTTATTTGACTTGACAAATGTTGTCCATAGCTCACAAATCAAGCATTCAGGTCAATAGCTTGGTTCATCATCTTAAAAAGTTAAAAAGGCCTCTAATTGATTTAGCATTTAGGCTTAAAGTCATGGTTTACTAGCAAGACATTTGGATATTCGATTTAGCAAAGAGTCCGAAAGAAGAATCATTTAGAACAAACAAAAGAATTAAATAGATCTATCTGGGAGTAAATAGTTCACACAAAGATCATCAAAAATACTTTCCTTACATGTGATTGACAGTCAAAAATATGTCCAAAATGTTCAAAAAATATAAAGTATGAGGCAAAACCATGATAGCGCAATCTATGAAGAGGCTGGAGGCCTAGATGGGTCCTAACGAGCTAAGGAGTCAACAATAGGTGCAGGTAAACGCCTTGTCATCTATTCCTTAGGCCCTATTATGGCTCTTTCTTCTACCAGCGGGCCACCCTCATCCTGGTTGTCATCTTAAGTAAGAAGATCTTCACCACCGGTCTTTACACTTGGAGCTGAAGTTGCCTTTGTGTCTTTTATGAAACCTTGTATAATTGCCTCAACGTTTCCACCAAAAAACATGAAGTCCATACTGAGTGTTTTTGCCACAAGGTAAATAGAAAGCTATTGGTAGTGTTGGAGATCCCTGCATCCTCAGCTTGTGTGACCGTGGTGGAAGTCTCTCTTCTGACATGGGTAATTTCCTTCTTAACCTGTGTTGCCCTTTCCTCAGCTTGGGTGGCCCTGTCCTCAGCATGAGCTACCCTCTCCTCGATAGCCTCTTCTTTCTTCTCCACGACTTAAACCTGCCTCACCACCATCTCTAACTCACCTCGCAACTACCTTAAATCATCAGATGCTTTGTAGAGTCCTGAGACCAAGCTGATCATCTTATGAGGCAATGCATCCTTAACCTCCCTTTTAACAGCCTTGGCACCCCATAGCTGGGCCTTAATGCACTCCAGTTTCTTCCTCAGCTTTATTGCTTTTGAGGTTAATGTAGCCAGGTCTTTCTTAAGCTTACCTCGCTCCTCTTCCCATATTATGACCTCATCCCTTAACTTTATTGTTTCCAATACCCCCTAGAAAAACTAAAAGAGATTAGGCCACCTACCAAGGGATAGAAAAATTAAGAAAGAATGATACCAACCAACAGATTGTGGTGAACTATTATGCTCGTTAAGGTGCTGCCATGTATCTCTTCATGCTCCAACAACTTTGTAAGAGTTCCTAAAATCAAGTCCACATTTCCATGAAGAATATTATAGAATGCCAATGTCATAGGACCAAGGCCTTCGGAAAGGTTCCCTAGAATGTCCATGGACTCCTTTTTTGAGCTAACAGTAATGGGAGGAGGCTTGTTTGAAGTTTTTTCTCTATGATCAGGAGACCTCAATAGCACTCTCTCAACCTCAATCGGCCCCAACTGTGTAATGGGAGTTTGTGCCAATAAAGTTCCCTTCATGACCATCAAGGTGGAAAGGTGACCAAATTAAGTAGAAACCAGAGTGGCAATCGACCTTAACCTAGCTGAAGGAGGAGGTTTGGCAAGATTAAATCTTTCCATATCTCTGTACTCACTAAAGTCTATTGGAGCAATCTCTCTAAACCCACAGGCTTTAATATCTCATGAGCTATCAAGAAGCTTGGTGCCAAGGG
The DNA here is from genome assembly GCA_026873985.1 of Saraca asoca. Lineage (NCBI taxonomy): Eukaryota > Viridiplantae > Streptophyta > Magnoliopsida > Fabales > Fabaceae > Saraca > Saraca asoca. Next base: position 16,596 of record JANHAO010003024.1, on the reverse strand, counting down.
CAAGAGAGAGCCCTTGTGCCCGTAGAAGCTTTTTGTTGAACTTTAGGTCATTCCAAAAATCTTTAGAGGCAGCAAACTAGTTGAGCACTTTGGTTTCCTCTCCCTTTAGCTCCAGTCTCTTTTTCCTAGTTCTATATGCAAAGAATACAACAAAAATTCAAAATTGAAACAAAGTAAATGACAAAGTTAGCCTGCGTCCTCCAAGCTCACTTACCAAGATTCAAAACAAATTCAAAATTTTGAAGATATCGTAAGGATGAGCAAGAAATATAAAACCAATGGGTCTTGTAATGCCCCACGTTGGACTTCCCCTTAGCATCATGTTAAGGTAAGATTTTCTTGTATTTTAATGGACAGGCCAAGGGGTAGTAAATCCCTTTTTATTGTCCGTTGCACTTAATGCTATAAAGGTAGCAAAGGGCTTTAGCAAAAGGAGGTTGAAGACCATTTCTTAGATAGGTAGGGGCTAAAGAAATTAGACTAGAATATGACTTTAGAATCAGTTGGAAGGGCAAGAGTTTTAGATCATTCAAAAAATTAATTACAAAAGAGGGAATGGGGAACCTAAATCCAGCACTAAGATGCTAGATGCTAATTGCTATGAACTTTGAAGGGGAGAGAATAGCGTGATCATTACTGGAAGTGGCTAGAACATGGCAACCCTTAGGAAAATAGTATGCCTAAGCTATCCCCTTAAGCTTACTGAGCTTGACACTCAAAGGGTGGTGTGTAAAAGGGGAATGAGTTGCAAGCCCTTTAGGTCTAGGGCAAGCTGCAAACTCCCCTATGACTTCAACACTTCAAGAGGTAACCTCTCCTACGACACAAAAGACCACTTAACTCCTTTCAGATTCAGTATCTTCACTCCCTATTAGGTGACGATAGCATCTAGAAGGTAGAGACATCTATAAAAGAAATAAAATATAATTAGGTCATTGAAAGTAGACCCTGCCTAACACTGAAATTTACCCTAGTAGAGCCTTTCTTAGGTAGCAAATCATATACACCTCAAGTCACTAAGACCCAAAGTCTAAATACATTGGGGACTCAACTATTAGGCTACCAAAGCCCAGAAAGCTAATCAAAGACTCAGATAGCACTCAAAAACCTTAGCACTCATTGATGGCTAGTCAAACAAACCAAACACAATGAAAGAAAATACACAAGAATTTAACCAGCATTCCAATTTTTGTCAACAATTAACAAGCAAGCTCATAAGAACCTCAAAATAGAAATCTAGAAACCACAAGCTGGGAAAAAAACTTGTTGAGCTAAATAGATAAGGAAGTTTTTGGCGTGAGAAGAATTGGCTTCTAGTAGTCAGAATTAGAGCCATAGGTCTAGAAAACTGGAATGGTGCTAAAAATAATGGACGACAACAAATGGTCATGAAATTGGTAGGGAAGATAGGAACAAAGAGTTTGTGAGTTCTGAATTTCAAATGACTAATAAAAAGGAGAAAAAAGTTCTCCCAGTATATATCATGCAGAGTCTAACCATTGGATCCAAGAATCCTCTCAATACCCATAATCTGATGGCTCAGCATATGCCAACATTAAGTCTTCACTAGCCTGGTAGAAATGTTCATTGGAGACAATAATCATTGCACTACTCATAAAAACCAAAGAGCCATAGATAAGATGAGAAGTAGGTCGAATGACCTTCCAGATCGCAAATTACAACCAATGAATTATAACTCTGGCTACTCTACAACTAACTCATTTAAAGGCACAACTCTTATGCGACCTACTTCTCACATCAACTTAGGTGCACCTAATCATCCACAACATGCAAGTGCTAGTTTGGATGCACCTAATCACCTACTGTGCATATAACTTCACATCAGCTTGAGCACACCTAATTGCCTATAGTGTGCAAGTGCTAGTTCGGGCACACCTAATCGCCTACTGCGCACATGACCTCGTGTTAGCTTAGGCCCACCTAATCACCCATAATGTGTAAGTGCCAGTTTGGCGCACCTAATCACCCACTCTGCTCATGACCTTACGTCAGCTCAAGCATGCCTATTTGCTCACAGTATGCAAGTTCCAGTTTAGGCACACCTAATTGCCTACTATGCAATGACTTCACATTAGCTCGGGCCTACCTAATCACCCACAACGAGCAAGTGCCAACTCAGGCATGCTTAATTGCCTGTGAGCTCATGCTAATTAAAGCCCAATCTAAGCATTTAGCTTACCAAGACACAACTCTTATATGACCTATTACTTGTAGCTCTTATGCGACCAAAAAGCTTGCTACTAACTAAAACACTTTGGCGCTCTATTTCATTATCATTTGAAATGAATCAATGTAACCGATTGGTTATTCAACCCTATATTTATTTTGATATGATGTTTAGGAACATATGTGTTATCCTCTACAGTACATAAAACATGCAACATGATGTGATTGAAGAAATAAGAATAATGAACAAATTTTCATTAAAAACCTCTTTCAACGAGGTGAATATACATGAGGATTCAAAGGTACAAATTAAAGCAACCCTATAGTTGACTGAGGGACAGCTAATCTGCAGCAAGCTTATAGCCATAATATACAACAGGAGCTAGCTTCTAAGGGCTAGATCTTGCAAGCAGCAAGAAAGTTAGGATCCACCTCTTCCTCACCTTCCTCCCAAGCTTACAGCTTATTCCCTTACTTGGGTGCTCGTGAGGTATTCAAAAAGTAAAACGATTCTCTCAATCGAGTGAGACGGCTAAAGAATCGATTAGATTGTCTCACCACGCAAGAAAAACCAAAGAGTAAAGTGACGAAGCTGCATCGTCCAGCATGTCAAATAGAGAGGGAATGAAGGAATGTAACAAAACTTTCCTAAATCCTCAAAGAGGAATTATCCATGGAAGCTTCTAATAACAAATCTTCCCAGGATCCTCAAAGAATAATTGTGTCAATAGGCCAAACACACCTCGTAGAACTCCACCAAAAATGTAGGCCATCAGAAACTTGGGGGCTTAATAGATGTACCAATTAGATCATTTTATGGAAACGGAGGAAGGGCTTCTCACCATTTTTATAGACTAGCTTGGTCTCATCAAAGAATCCAGAGGATACCCAACTATTATTGATCAAACGGTCCAAAAGAAAACAAAGCTACTATGCCAATAGCTATAAAACATACACAGTAGGAGGTTTGGCCTAGTACAAATGAAATGAAAGATGGAAGCCTGACTTGACAACATGGCAGGCTACGAACAAAGACTTTGACTATAGAGCACTGTGGGAGAAAAACTTAGTAATACCTTACACCATGAATAAGGGGCTTTGCCTACAAGAAACAACTCTCAACTCGTAGACTGAACTGAGAGTTGGAGGGCCAGTGTTATGGGTATTTTTTAGATTGAGTAACATGGGACAATAAAAGCCTAACGGACCAGCTCAAGGCAAAAAGAAGCCGACCTATTTTGGAGCAAGGCCATAGAAACCAATCAACAGATCACCTAGTGTAAGCTCGAGACCTCTAACGATCCAAAGTCATGGCAAGCTCCCCCCAACACTATTGGACAAAGCCAATGTCTAGTCAGCAGTCTAAAACACACTTCTAACTAGCAAATTAGCTTCCAAAGACCGACCATGATTTGCCTTGCATTTATTGCCTAATGCGATTGTAATCATAATTTTACAATTTGTCAAAATTACACTTATAATCTTCTCTACTTCTATAAATATGGGAAAAGATCATTGCAAAAGGAAAAAGTGAGAAATACATGCAGAAACTTTACTAAAATAGTGAGAGGGGCCTATATACTGAAACTCTATCAACCGTTGACTGGTATACAATGTGTATGATGTTAGTATCCCTATCAGATATAATGTTCTACACTATTGGATACTTATAATCTTAATTTAAACTTATGGGTGTAATAATACCATAATTAAATTAACATTTACTTGAAGTGATTTTGTAAATTATGTTATCTAAATAGGAGATTTGTTGGAATTATCTATTATGGACCTAACATAATTTACAAGTTTATTCTAAATGTCAATGGGTTATTAGCCCATGTTAGTGATATAAATTTTGGGTTTATAATGGTACTTAGGCCTGATTACTAGGCTGGTTATTTTTGGTGATGGATCGGGTTATACCTAAATAGCGTTATTTTATTATGATAAGTTCTTGTCCAACTACAAATTGTACTCTCTCATTCTATGTGATGGCTAGGGATTCATAAGAACCTATCAAGGAGAAATTACATTATAGTGAGATCAACTCAATATTAGATAATGGATCAGTTTGTGAATTTAGGTGAAACTTATGTCTAATTCTATTTTGTATTTTGGATTCCATTTATGTTTTGATAACACCATTTGATTAGTCCAAATTTTTTGTAATATCCTAAATTTTCTAAAATTAATTTCAGTAATAAAATGAATTTTCAAAAAAATTTGAAAAGGTGAATTTGAAATTTTTGAATATTTTGAAATTATAAATTTTGGGCTACAAGGAGTCCAGATATAGTAGAAATAGATTATATGAATTTTAGGAATCCTTAGGTGATCAAAATTTCCATCTTGGATACTCAAAAAATAAAATTTGTGTTTTTGAAATTTAATCTCCAATAAACTTTGGAAAAATCAAAACTAGGGCTATAAGTACCTAGCGAGTATAAAATTATAGTTGTTATAAAAATAATTAATTTAACTAATTTATATTAAAATTTTATGGCTACCAGCGATCAATGAGTATGTTAATTTTAGACTCAAAGTTGAGAAAAAATAAAAAGGTTACTAAGTCAAAGGGGAGTTAACTATTCTTTTCTCCATTTTACCCTTCTCAAGTTGATTCCTTTTTCTTTTCTTCAACCTTTCCCTCGTTACTTTCTTGCAAACTCACACATTTTTGATAGCTACACTTTCTCTCTCTACACCACTTTCTCTCTTCAAGTAAGTCTTACATCTCTTCATATTAATTTCTTATATATTTACTGCTAATTCCTCTCTTCTTCCTCTTCAATTTGGTACCAAATTTATGTTCATTCACTAAGTATAGTCTGAGTTGTGAATTTTTTAATCTAATAGTTACTATTCACATTATTGTTCAACCTATAAACCCATATGATTTTTTTATGCTTTTGGAGTTTGAATATATTATTAATAGCTTGATTCTTTGCAATGAAACCGTAATCTAATAGTAGTTCATTGTTTGATGGAAGAAAAACCTTGAAAATTTAAGAAGCTAATATACCTTTCTTTCTTATTCTTGAAAAGTATTAAGGACCCTTGTGAAATTTGATTTGATTTCTTGTTTTTAGTTGCTAAGGTTAGTGATTCTTACCTTTCATGTGAATTATAGTGTGTTTACTGATGGTGATCCTTTGATTGTGGTTGTAAGTTGAAGAAAATGGGTATTTGTGATTGTATAATAAAGTTTGAGTTTGAATGACCTTATTGATATAATGGTTGGTTTTTTATGGAAAAAGTTAGGTTTTATGTGTGTGTAAGTCCTCAAAATATGTTATGTTGAGCTCCTATGATTTGATATAAGATTGGAAGTTGTTTCCCCTGTTTTCTACTATTCTTTTGCATTTTTAGAATTCATGAGTCAAATTGCCACTTTTACACTACCCTGCTATCATGCTTGTAGAGATTGAGCTATTTTGTGTCTTGTGATTTGAATTAGGAATTTAACTAAATTCTTGCGAGCCAAATTGAACTTTCCTACCCTATTTTTCGATTTCAATCATGATTTTAATCACATGTATAACTTCCCGAAAGTTTTCAATTTTTGGTAAGTAGACTCAGATTTTGAACTGGATTCCCTTGAGTCAAATTGAATCCTTCTTATTTGATTCTCACAATTTTAATCATGATTCTATTTACATTTCATCCTTGATCATGCTCAGGATTTTAAAAGCACCTTTAGAATTTTACACATTTTTAGCTCAATCTAAAATATCTTTTATTTCATTTGATCTAATCTCCTATAAATTTTAGCTAATTTGAATATAACACTTAAGAAATCTTAATTGAGCAACTCATAAGCCAAAATCAATAAATTTAATAATTGCCTATGCATTGATATTATAATAATAATCATCATAGTTGTTATAATGATGTGACAAAGAATGTATGGTTGGATAGTGATAGAATATGACTCATATGATTAAGATTGTGATTGAATGTGAATGTTGTGATATAGCTATTGTGAGTATTGATATTGTTCCTATGAGACATAGGATGGCATATGATGTATGATGATGATGAAATGTGAATGATGTGATGATATGGGGTAAATAAACTGGATCCTAGATTTGCACGTTATGATATGGTGTGAGAGATGAGTCAAAACCTTGAGGGATAAGGCTAGATTGAAGTAATAATGAGATTCATTTTTATTGCTATTTTATGAAATATTAAAATGTGATACAATAAAAATTGACAACGTAATGATTAATGATGGCTTAAGGCCCTAAGACACTTATGATTCTTAGTGTGACAATGTTAATCTAATATGATGTCAATCAGAGATGACTTTTTGAAATTTCATAACTGATTATTAAGCTTGGTATATATGACTATATTGCCATGATGTGCATATAAATTGTTTTATTGTTGAGAAATTTATAAATTAGGCATGAATTTATGTCATCGAGCCTAGAACTTACTCTTCTATGGATTATTTTTTAGATTCTCAAAATATTAACACAAATCATGCCACTGATAAGTAAGAATGAATTGTGATCCTATGGAGATTGTGGTTGATGTCTACACAACCACCATAGAAAGCCCTCTAGGGGCTTATCAAATTAAGTTTCTTTATATTGTCATATTTAATCTAGCTAGTTGTGAGGTGCTGCATAAGGTCGTATCCTTGGAACCTCCAAATGTCCTCCTTATGATGGCCATGGGATGGTTGGATCCCTAGTTGTTCAACCATTTTCTTTTACATTTTGATATTTTTTTTAAAACTTGTAAATATGATGACCATAGTGTACACAAAGGCTTAATTAGTTTAAACTTATACTTGATATCTTGAAAGTTATAAGTTAATCTAATTTTTTGATTACCTTTGCCCTTGTTAGGACATGGGATGGTTAAAGGGATGACTCTTAGAATTAGTGGATTGTTGTTAAGTATGTTCTTTTGAAGAACATAATGAAAATTTGTGGAACAAATGCTTTAAGGGGTATGTGCTTGTTGGGCATTACCTTTATACAGTATAAAATGTGTATGTTTTCCTAATGTATCTATCATTCCTTTTACAAGCTTATAATTTTTCAATTAGCCAATTGAGTTCAAACATATGTGTTTAGAAATATTAAAATAAGTATAAGTAAAAATGGATAATGAAAATAAGATAAAAGCTAGTAATTATCAATTTGAAATTGATACTCACACCAATTATAATCATAAAACTGGGTCATGACATTTCGTAAAGACTTAACAAACTTGCGGTATGAAGCTTCTTTTCTATGAAAACTCTAAACATGATGCTCTTGGACTACTTCGACCTGGCAAAGCTCCACCATATTTCCAACAGTACAACTCTCTCAGCCACCTTGTACCAAAATACTGGAAATGCCCTTGGCAATTTGGGCTTCGTTAACATCACTGACCTATAGGGAGACAAAGTCAGCTTCAGCTCAGCCATGTCAGGATCCAAGCTTGACACTTCATATACCAAGTCAGTGAAATAATATGGATAATGTTGATAGCTTAACTGCCCTTAAGGAAAAGGACTATGTAGCAAATGTAGCTCAAATTCATTATTGGAAGGTGACTAGGTAAGATGGTTCTCCTTCAAGGAGGTCTTTTGTTACTAGTGCCCCTAGTTCTGGATCTGAAGATTTTTGAAATAAGACTATAAACTTATTGAGGTAAATATAGTTACAACAAACTCAATTCTTTGGAAGCATAGAGCAAACTATTCAAGCCATTCATAAGCATATAAATGAACAAATCAACTCTCTAGAGGAAAATGTTAATGTTGAGATCCATGAGCTTTATAGAAGGCTAAACAACATGAAAGGTCAACTAAATAAGATCTAGTAAGCTGTCTTTCCTAATATATAGTTGATTACCTAATCCCATAGCCCCACTTTCCCCCTGTTTAGACTTGTTTTTGCTTTTGCTAGTTTATGTGACTTTGATTACATTTTTGAATATTTTGGTTTATTTGAATATATTTCTTGAATTCTACTTTATCGTTTGGTCTTTTTGGTTTATCCTTTTTGATATGCCAAAAAGAGGAGAATTTAAGTATTTTGAGGAGTTTGTGTGCTGAATTTCTTATGCATGCTTTGGGGGGAAGAGTTGTTATTTTTTAGAGGGAGTTTTGAGTTTTTTGTGTTTAATTGTGTTGTTGGTTGTTGTTTGTTGATTGATACATATCTAATTCTAAAATTATTTGTCATCATCAAAAAATAAGAGATCGTTGAACTTCACCTTCATTTTCTAAATGAGTAAATTTCTATTTAGATGATAACAAATAATTTTGGTTAAGCATATTTGATTTATTTTAGTGGATTAATCTTGGATGGCCTTGGGTTTCTTGATGAAGACTTAGTTTAGGCCTTGTGTTAGTCAAAATGTAAAGGTATAGATTTATTAGAATTTAGCTCAAATTTTGCAATCATTTTTGGAAGGTTTTCTTATGAGTTTGGTTAAAAAAGTTTGAAAATTTTCACCAAAAACATTCCAATATATTCTAAAATAATTTATCAATTTTTTTTAACTTAGAAATACGTTTTTGGATTGAAATATATAGTTTGAAATGTTTTTAAATGGTTTTGAAATGAATTTATTTTTTAAACTTTGACCCAATGTTACAGGCCTGTAGTTCTCTAGCTGAATAGTGTGGTGCATACTTGCCACTCTTAGTCAACATGTTAACCCTCTAACAAACTCAAGCTATACTTAAATAAATAGACAGGGCATTATGGAACATGCACAAGATTCCAAAGGGACAATAAGTCTGTAAATTGAGGCAACCAAACAACCAAACCTTAAAAAACACCCCATATAAATAGCTTTTAGTACACAACAGGCATGGGACAATTGAATAAGGAAAGGGATAACCCCTTTTCATTAATATATGCCTTATTACATGGATTAGAGTTTTTAGGGGAGGCTTCAAGACAATACACTCCTTAAACCCCTAAATTACGTGCCAACAAGCCCTAAACAAGAACCCAACAAAGCCCCAATGTGTCCCTAACGAACGCCTCAACAAGTTGCCAACACTTCCCCCTAAAAAGTATTTTGAGCCAAAGGCCAAATAGCAAGAGTAGACATACTTTTTGTAAGGTCATTGCCTCAAAGTCCATCTTGCCATTATGATGTGCTAGCTCCCTTGCATCTTAAATGATCCCTTTTGACCATCTTGACTCAAATGTTATCATGCCCTCTAACATAATCTTAAACTCCTCCCATTGGATTCATCTACTTAATACATCCCTCTAGATGTTTCAACCTCTAGTTATGGTGTAGCCTGCCCTTTTACATGACCAAGGCTTTGCCTTCTATCTCCACTAATTGTTAACTTTTCCTTCTAGACATTCCCAAGTCCTTTGGTAAGACCAAGGCTTCTCCCACAGCTCCTCCTGCTAGATAGCTCATTAATTCTCACATGCCTCTGGATGGTTTGCATTCTCTTGAATGCTATTATAAATAAGCGTATAACCAGCATCCCCACTATAGCAAGCCCACTGACCTCTGCATATACATGCACCTAATACACTAATAATGTTCCCTTAGTTGCAACATTCTTGCAATTTTGCCCAAGATCTACTCCAATCTCTTGCTACCCTCTTAGCCAAGTCTTTGATAGTGTCTATTCATGAGTTTGAGAAATGTTCACTCCTTTCACGACCTTTATAAGCTTGAACAAGCTAAATCTAATCTAATTGTCCACCTTGTCATGATGGAACTCTCTTTTACTATCCAACTCTTAAAACAATCCACCCTACATACCATGTTTTCTTGCCTACTCATCCTCTATGCCTGCTTCTCTTAATGCTTGGCAAGAACTTGGGCATTTCTTAGTGTTAAGTCAAGTCTGTGTGGCCATCAAATCTATTTTCTTAGAACTAGGCTCTGTACTAAAAAGTCATAAGCTGATAGTTTTCTAGCTAAAATTGTGCGATGCATACTTGCCACTCTGTGCTAATATGTCAGCCTTTCAACAAAGTTAAAGATAGATGAGACATTACAAAATATGCACAACATGTCTAAAGGCAAAATATGCCTATAAATTGAAGCAACCGAATAACAAAGGCTCAAAAACACTATACATAAGTAGCCTTTAGTATGCAACGGGCAAGGGACAATCAAATGGGGAAAGGGACAACTTCTTTTTGTTAATATATGTGTCATTATATATATATATATTAGAGTGTGTACAAAAGGCTTCAGTCCAACACATACCTTAAACCCCTAGACTAAGTGCCAACAAACCCCAAACGAGTACTTAACAAGGCCCCAATGTGTCTCTAATAAATGCTTGATAAATTGCCAACACTTTCCCCTTATAGATCACTTTGAGCCAACAGCCAAGTGCCAAGAATAGATATACTTTTTGTAAGTTGACACAAGACCTTTTTTCATAGCTTTAGGTGGCAATTTTGTGCCATCTTATATGGACACAAAGCTAAAAAGACAAGGAGCCCAACTATGTGCTTTTTTACTCACACTAGATAAGTGAATGTTGCCAAAATTATAAAAATACCCAAAAATGGAGAAAATTGGAAAAATAATACTCATGTTAGATCGCTCCCAAATTTGAGTTGCAAGTCCTCCACACTATGCTTGATTTTTTTAGAAAAATTTCATGTCAAATGGAGCATATTTGCTCCCTCAAATTGTTCACAAGGTAGACTTTTACATCATATTTCTGCAATTTGAATTGAATATTTCATAATTGAATTTTTGCAATTCTAATAAAAAAATTCACAATCATGATTATGATTCTAATCACAGTGGGTAAGTTTTCAAATAAGGCCATTTCGCAATATGTTGGGTTTACTTGGTATAAATACACATTCATACTTCTTTGTGAAACCCTAATATCCAAGAAACAAATGCTACCAATTTCATCTATGCTTCAATTCTTTACTTCAGCTAGATTTTATTTAATTTATTCCTCTACTACTTTATTTTGTAGTCTAAACTATTGAGTTCTTGAAATTTCTATCATTTCTCTTCAAACACTTCTAGGTATTCCTAGGCTAGCAAACCTTAGGTTAGAAAGAATAGTTGAGATCTTTATTTTTCTTCTTTCAGTGGGTTTCTCAAAGGGTTTTCGATTGTGAGCAATTGTTATAAAGGCTTCTCCTTGCTTGTATTAAACTTGGAGGGATTATTGGCTTCTTCAAGTGCCCCGATTTAAACTTGAAGGGATAGTGGAACTGAGCCTCTTTCATGCTTGAAGAGTACATGTACAACATGGAATGAATCTTCAAGGGAGAACTACTATAAATATCTTGTGTTTGATTCCTCTTTCCCTACTCTCTTTATTTTTCAAGAATTTATATTATTATTTTTTATCTTGCTCTTGTTGATGTGGAGAATTTGGCATGCCTTGTTTTTATTATTAAAATCTATTGAATATTTTGTGTTTTTTTTTTGTGTCATGCCTATATATAGTTGAATGAGTTGCTTTGTATAAGTGCTTTGATTTGTTACATCTTGTGTGCAAACATATTCATTAAACCATCTTGGGTTTCTTTGAATTAAAATCATGCTATGGCTTTCCAAAATCAAGAGATTTCCAAAGAGAATTTTAAAAATTGTGGCAATTTTAAAAACACCTAATTCACCTCCTTCTAAAATATGGGTTGCCTAGTCCTACATTAATTACCTATTTTGTTAATTTTCTTACTAGGTAATAAACTAGAAATCTACATAATAAATTTAAAGTGTTTTTTTTATTAATGTGTCTCTATGTATGGTTTCAAGGTTACTTCAATGATTTTAGATTTTGGTCTCCATTCATAATCTTGTGCACAATATTACTATAGTAGAATATTTCGCAACCACAATATTCTTCAATTTTACTTTGTAATAATTGTATTTTTCTTTATTTTTCAACAATTCTACTAATCATAGCATAATCACAATTGCAATTTAGAACCATGGTTACATGAATATTCACATAGATAATTGAATAGGTAACATTTGCCTTCCCCGTATGCCAAAAATCCTAGAGGAAATAGAGTAAAAGTAGAGACATGAAACTCTCATTTAATCGCTTTGTTAGTTAAAAATTAAAGAGAAAGAGAAAGATATATACTAAACATTGGAATGTCTTGCAAGCCACAACCACATCATTATCAAAGAAAACCAGCAAAGCAATTGCCGGGCTCAAGAGTCAAACATTCCAACCTCAATCATTTCCTTCTCTGCTTTTTCATTCTCATGAAGTTTTGCTTCAAATGTGTAGAAAAAACACAATATTGCAAACCTGCATACCAAAGCTCCACCAGCCCTAGCTAAAAATTTTCCAAATCCACCAAAATTAGTATACCTTCCACCTCACAAACAGCAACTAGAACCCAATTAACAAAAACAAATGTGAGATATAATGAGTGGAATAAGAGCAGAAATCAAAAGTGGACATTTTTGTAGATCTTCATCAGTGTCCAAAATAGAAGGAGAAATTATAAATCACAAAGGAAAATGGATAAAATAGTTAGTATGTTAAGATTTACAACTCAAACAGTCATGGATCACATTAAAAAACAGGAAGTCTGAACCCTAACGGGAAAATTTCTAAGAACAATTAAAATTAAACAAGAAAGATAATTCACTAGTTTTCATAATACTTCATCTTACTAATATCAGATGATCTTAGTTCTATCAACATAAGTTCCCTTCTTGCATATTGGCATCTTATAAGAAAACAAATCAAAATTGGTAGAGTATGAAACTATGCATTGCTTAGCCTATATACAATTACCACCACTTTAATGAATACTGTATGAAGAAAGCCTTCAATTACTCAATTTGGTGCAGCATGCTCACTATGTATCAATTGATTACAAGACACCAAAGTGTACATCAATGTTCCTTTCACATTGTTTGTTGATTTTTTTAATCTTGCCTTCGCCATCACAACTTGTTTACATAAGATTGATTAGAGTTCAAGCAACAAGCACACAAAAATGGTAATTCCATTTACAATTGCTAAGTAAACAGCATTAGTTATAATAATTAATAATAATTAACAAAGGTAGAGGAAGAGGGTTTTCTATCACTTTTTGGGAAATTTGGATATAAATGGAGGGGGAAGAAAGAAAAAGAAGTACAGACAAAGCTCAACCACAAGTTCTACAAGAAAAAGGAACTATCTTGCGCTTCCTCCCACAAAACAAAGCTAAAAAAAAGAAAAGGAATTAATATGTTCTTATTTTTTGTAATTGTTTGTAGTTCTGACAATGTAGAGCTAAATACAAATCAGGAGCAGAATCTGTGCCTCAGAAATAGCATCAAACCCTTAAGGATTCAAACAAAACTTCTGGAAGACAAAAAAGGCTGCACAGTACTAGGAAACTGAGGAATATACATCTTCCACCAATGAAGGATAGAGTAATGATGTTTCTTGTATATTTTGTGTGAAATAACAAATCCTAGGAGGTTGCTTAATTAGAATCCGCTAATAAGAAGACACTTCCACTATTATCATCTGACTTATCTTTGTCTAGTTTTTCTATTCAATATCAACAATGGTAACATCCAATGAAACGTTCAATCCTTGCTCTTTATTTAGTACTATATAATAAAAATTCAAGTTGAATTAGTTGATGTCAACTCTAAGCCAAAATAGCTTATATACTTTATTTAGGTCTAAGGAAATTATCAGGATCAACCTTGGTTTTCACAAGCACCAATCTCCTAAGTTTTTCTTGTAATAGTCAACCCCATAGGTCTTAGCAGTTTTGACCATGCAAGTCTGATTACTAAGGTTGGCACTGGTATCAAGATCTCTGCAACTGAGAAATGCCTCTCATGGAGAGCCTGAAACATAAGGCTTCAAAAATTCAGAAAATAACCTTAATAATTTCAAATAATGATTACTGGCCTTATCTCCATCTTCCTCCCAATATATATATAGTATTGCATTATAAACAGGTTTCCAGCTCTTCGAGGAAATGGAGTAGCAGATGCTGAAATCTGCTTTGTCTTTCCACCAAAGGCAATCCATTGCATCATTACCTTTTCACCCTTAATCAAAAACCTGCCACATGGATTCCATCGTAGCCTTTGGAATTGGCCTTTTCACAAGATCTGACTTGGACTTGAAGAATGTATCAGGTGGAGCATACTTTTGTAGTAAAACTTCAATAGAGGTCCCCACTGGGTAAGAATTCCAAAAGAGATTTGTATTCACCCAAGGCATTTTGATGCAGTCACTTTCTTGCAAACCTAATTCAGCAAAATCCTTATTCACCAATTTCAAAAGCGTATAAGTTTGCTATAAGAATCGACCTATGAAAGAAGCTTCTACTGTCTTCTTACCCTCTTGAGATCCAATGACAACTTGAACTGTGGCTCTTTTGAAGAGGTCCTGATCTAACTTTGGTCCAATTAGTTGCCATTTGTAAAAAGAATATCAGTTGCACCATCTTCCACAGGCCATTTTACATTAAACACAATAACTTTTGATGGCGCACGAACCAATTTGATCTTCTAGGAAAGAATCACCCTAAAACTCGTCCCGCCACCACCTCTAATCACCCAAAATAAATCTTCTCCCATTGACTTCCTGTCTAGGATTCTACCATTGACATCAACTATTTGTGCATCAATGATTTTATCCACAGAAAGACCATATTTTCTCATATGATTCCCATGCCCACATCTTGAAAAGTGTCTACCAGTCCCCATAGTAAAGCCAAACCCACTTGGGAAAGCATGGGCATTATTTCCTTGCCAATGTTGTAGTAAAGTGCACCAATGGTTGCTCCAGATTGAATCCAAGTTGTCTCCCTCCTTATGTCGATATCAATAGAATTAAAATTGAACATGTCAAGTACAATAAAAGGGACATATGATACATATGATAGGCCTTCATTGTCATGGCCACCACTTCGAATTCGGATTTGAAGGCCATGGGATTTGTCACAAAGTATTGTTGCTTGGACATGAGATTCATGCTTGGCAGCTATGAATATTGCTAAGTAAACAACATTGGTTATAATAATTAATAATAATTGACAAAAGGCAGAGGAAATCAAATCCTTAAACTATAGAAAATTTAGAATTAACACCCATCATTCATTTAATTAACTAATTTATTATGTAATATGTAAATAAATATGTTAAATAAGAATCATAATATTATTATATGTGGGTTTATTACATTATTTTTCACTTGTAATTTTACAATTCATTTTCACGTATTTAATTAAAATTCTATATATCTAATTTAATTTTCATTAATCATATCACATTGAAATTATATGAGAAAAATGATAAGATAAAATAACATACAATAATATTGTAATTCTTATTTTAAAAGTTCACGAAAAAATCACATAATTTAATAAAATAGTTATTGACGATGAAATTCGGTTCTAGAAACCCAAGATTTCAGTCAACGGAGTCAGTTCTTGAGAATCCCAAGCTGTCAGCTGAAGAGTGCAAATAGCGATCAGGAAAAAGTAGAAGTAGAGAGAAAGGAGAAGGAGACAACAAACATAGAGATTTATCATGGTTTGGCCAAAGCCTATTCAGGCCCCTACGTCCACATTGAGACTATATTACCAACTGAAGTATGGTGATTCGGACAGGTTTCTAGAAGATTACAATATCACTTTCTTGCAAGGCTTTCTATCTATGCTAGTAGAGTGTCTGCATATACACTATTAGAATTTTTCGTATTAGCGAGGGATAATTCCCTCGCTAAAAGGCCATTTTCCATCGCAAAACATGAATTTAGCGATGGAAAGGTTCCTCGTGAAATTCGTAGCTAAATTGACCATAGCTAATTTTAGCGAAGGAGAAGACATTCCATCGCTATATTTTAGCTAGGGAAAATATCCATCCCTAAAATAAAATTCAGCTGTCATTAAAAATGTTAAAATGGAGTTGATTTGGCAGGAAATTAGTGAGGGTTTTTTTGGTCTCTCGCAAATGTAGAGAGCAACTATTCCCTCGCTGATTTCTAAATCATACAAATTTTAGAGAGGGACATTCCCTCACTATTCCCTCGCTAAATTTGCCTATTAAGTATTTGAGTGAGGGAGATCTTCCTTGCTATTCTCTTGCTAATTGTGACCAATTTGGTGTTTTAGTGAGGGAATTTGCCTTCGCAAACTACTCGCTAATAGATGGCTAATTCAAATATTTTTGCAAGGGACTTGTTCCCTTGCTAATCCCTCGCTAAATGTTACAGAAACCTCTCCCTGTGGCCTATTTTTTAGGACACCTTTCTACATACAAAAACCTATGTTTACATGATATAGTTGCACTAATATTGCCATATAAAATGTTCAACAAACACATGGTCTTCAAAACTAAGACAAAATGAGGCAAAAAATATATATTTACATTCAAAATATTTACAAAGTTAAGGCTAAAAATTTATGTAATATATGCTGTCAAAAGACTATTTAACAAATTGTGTTCAAGTCC
>JANHAO010003023.1:0-27083 GCA_026873985.1 Saraca asoca | reverse complement strand
TGGAAGACAACCCACGTCGTTGCTTGGTGGTTTACACGCTTCCAGAGCTCCAATCTTGGTGTCCATGGTTGTTTGAAACTTCAAGGGAATTGGAAAGGACGCGTTTTTCTAAAGTGAAAAAGAGTATGAAGGATTTTTTTTCGTTATGAATCAATGCGAAGAAAGAAAGAGAGAGGATTTATAAGGAAAAGTTTGGGCTGTGAGAGAGGGATGGTGGAAGGCGCTGAGAGATACGGGGGGCGGTGTTTGGTTTTTGATAATTCCAAGCTTTTGACGGTGAGTCTGGTCTTTGCGTATGAATCTGTCGGGAAAACAGTAAATTTTGTTGGATTTGAATTGGAAATTACCTGAAGAGAAAGTGAGGTTTAGTACTGTTGCAGTACGGTGTATCTCATATCTATGGGTGGCATTGGTAGCAAAATCCAAGTTGGTTTGCATTGCATGCCACTTTCAAATTTGCGTGACGGGTAAATGGGGGTATGGCTTTTTTATTTTTATTTTCAAGAAGGTTTATATACCAAAAATTGATCACAAGACGTGAAACGTGAAATTTGATGTTGGAATTGATGAATCAGTTCTGAAAATTATCTGTCACATTAATACAAAAGGTATCTGTACATGTAAGTGTATGACGTTTTTAAAAACTTTCCATCGAAATTTTTAAATACACATATTTAGTAACTTTTTTATAAAAAATATTTTTATAATTTTATGAATAATAAATATATAAAATATTTTAATAATTTCTTACAAAAAATTAAATATATATAAATTTTACATGTAATAAATATATAAAAAAAATTATAACTTTATTATCCATGAAAGATTCCTTATTCATATATTAAAATTATAATTTTTAAGGTAAAAGTTGAGAAAATATATAGAAAATTTATAAGAATACATATTAAGATGAATTTTCTTGAATATGTATCAAAATAAAATTAGAAAAAATCATATGTCTAAGTGAATTTTAAAAAAATATATCAATACATGTTTCTTTCACATATATTATCATTATTTTTTATTTTATTTATTATAACATGTTTATTATCCTAACATTACTCACATGTAATTTGAAATTAAAATTCTTAATGAAGAAATTGTAGCAAGGTCTTAAATGAGAGCTTGGAAATTACTAACTTGTACTACATTATACATGAAATGCTAGTTTGTTTCCTCCAACATTATTAATTTAAGTGAATTTTTCGTGTGTTTATTATTTACAGTTAATTTCTCATAAAATTATTTGTTTTAAGTTATTCAATTCGTAAATATAAGAGGATATTGTGAATGTGATTAAACAAAAAAAAGTTAATTTAATATTTACTTTATTTTTTCTTTTCATTCTCTTTGCCATATACTCTTGTGTCACCTCCCAGCTAATTGGTAAGGCTCTACTCTCACAAGTTATATTTAAAATTTTTTAACAATGGCGCAGATATACAATTTAAGTTAAACATAATTTACATGCTTTAAATTGAAGAAGCTAGATTAATTTATATAATACTAATTAGGTGTATTTAAAAAATAATTGTGGATCAGTTAATATATATGGTTAACATTTTCCAATAAATAGAAGTCATCGGACACATAAATATGTGTTTGTCACTTTCTAGTAAATATAAACCGAAGTTGGCATGGGGTGCAACATTGAGAATTTGATCCTGTAATTTGGAATTAAGATTAGATTAATAGAAGTTTTATTACTAACAATTTTATTAAATTTGTAATTTAATACTTGTAATTTTATTTTGTGTAATAATATCCTAAAATTTAAAATAATTTATAATTAAATTTCTACCATTAACTTATATTAAGTTTAAGTAGTATGATAATTAATTTAAAATTCAATTGAAATTCATTTTTTCTTAACTTCTTTGCCATTTTTCATCAATTATTTTTTTGAAAAAAACCTCAACATTTTTAATTTTTATCAACATGAAGATTTCTTTTTCTTCTTTTAGAAAAAATAATGAAAGTAATTTGTTTATATAATGTTAAAAATTAATAAATAAATTTTTGTAAAATAAAAGTATCAAGTCAATAAAAGTAAAATACTAATATATAATTTAATAAATATATATAACTCTATTAGTTGGATTTAATATTAATTGATGATAATGATTTAATTACAAATAATTTTGAATTTTAAAATGTAATTACACAAAATACAATTATAAGGACTAAATTACAAAGTTAGTGAAATTACAAAGAGAAAAACATTTATTAACCCAATTAAGATTTTTAGCAAGATTCTATATGATTTTTTTTTTAAATTTTCATTTTTGGAATATTATGTATGAAATAGCAATGTTGTTTTCGATTTTCTTCTGAAATCCTAATAAATAAAATTTTGAAAATCTTCAAAATTTTTTCCATTTTTATTTGTGAGTTGCAGGTATAGATATTGACTTGTCTCTCTTTATTGTAAGTAAGAAATACTACACTTTTTTTTTTCTAATTAGAAAGTTTAGATATTGGATAGATTAATTGCTAAACTCCAAGGGTACAATGATATTAAAAAGATGCAATAGGTCTAGCCAGTGAGTTAGACTCTTTTATGCATTTTAGTAAAATTGAAATTGCTTTGGCATGCAACTTTGTGATCCTCTAATATGAAATTAAGACTTTTTATATAAGTTTAAATACCATTATGCTTCTTTTAAAATAATAGTTATGTTACTTTGCTCTTCTTAATTTAAAATATTTTATTTTGATTCTTCGAAATATATATCAACTTAATTTTGATATTTTTATTAGACTTTCATCCAATTATTATAATGAAAAATGAACATAAAGTTAAGTAAAATATTTTATTTATTGTAAATGCTTTTGTACCCTAATTAATCCATATATATTAATTATTGTCTTCTTCCTTCCTCAAATTTATTTATATATTATATGTATAAAAAGATAATATATTATTATTAGTCACCTTATACATTTAAATTGAAGTATACCAAGTAAGCTAAGTTTAATAAAATCACTCATTCTAACTTATTGTTTGTTTTTTTTCATCAATAATTGAATTATCAAAATTAAGTGAATTGGAATATTAGACAAACTAGAATCCAATATTTCAAATTAAGAAATCAAAATCATCACATTTATATTTTAGGAAGACTAAAGTTGTATTTAAACCTTTTATAAGTTTTACCAATATTTATATAAGATAAATGCTTATATATATATATATATTTTAAGTATTAATAGAGTGATTAAGCTATTAGATTTATAAATATAAAAAAGGTAGAAATCGATACAATTTCCTGATGAAAATGTTAATTTCAAAAACATTATATGCTTTAGTTTTCTTTCCAATCTATTCCCCAAAGAAAAATCTAATTATATATGAGTCTACAATGTACATTATTCTATTCATAAGATTTCCTCTTTTTATTTATTTTTTTTCATTTGTCTTATCTCTTCTGAATAATTACTTAGTTGAATATAACCACATTTTTATAGCATAATTTATTATAATTTTCTCCACTTATGACGATATAGAATATACTGTCAAGAAAAGAAACCCACCATTGTAAATTTTCCTCTTGGAATATTCAAGTTGGCGGCTTACCCAATTTCTTCCTTCTGGGGACAAATTTGAATAAAATATTTGAAAGTTGTTCAAATTGATCACATAAAATTCCAAATATCACTCAAAACAAATTTACCGGTTTTTTTATTCTTTGTGCTGGATAGCCAGGAATATTCTTATTGAATAATACTTTTGTTTTTGGACAAATAGACAAAATAGGAAATAATACATCAATTTATATTCCGTATAATTATATTTATATGAAATATTGTCACATATATCATATTTTTTGATATTTATATTATTTTGATAATATTTTATGTGCTGTTAATATAAATATAATTAAATGCATGATTAACTATTTTCCCATTTTGCAAAGAAAAATAAATGTGTAATTTAGTGTAGCAATGTGCAAACGGATGCGTTAATGTATGGTGTGTGAGTGGCAAAATGTAAGATGTGACTATCATTATCAGTTGAAGTGTTAGCAAAGAAAAGAGTCAAAAAGCTTGGCCATTCCATGGAGTGTGTGGTCTGCCAGCGGTGACTTTTATTGGCCGAAATAAAAAAGGACACGAAAAGAATGAGTAGCTAGCTGTTTAATTTGCCACCGGTTTTATTAAATCCATTCAAACCTTTATTTTCGCCATTGGTTTCCCACTCCCATCACAAATTTGCATATTGAATAAAAAAATTAAATAATATGAAAATAGACAAAAGAATTATTTAATAAACTTTTTTCAATTTTCAACACCTTAAAAAGAATGAGATTTCAATACGTGTAAATTTTAAATAATCAACATGCCCAGTATTATTTAAACTGAAATTGATATTATTATTTTGCTTTTAATAAATAAAAAACTCTCTTACATTTGATCATAATTTTCAAAAATTAACTTCCAAAATATAACAAAAAAGCACCTAAATTTTGGAGAAGAACCAACACAAATAGTCGCATATAGATTTTGAATTCTCTGCTTTTAATTAAGTAGACGATTTTAGCATCATTTTAATGGAGAAAAATATAAATTAAAATAACATTGGTGAGGACAGTATTGGTAATGGCAGTGTAGTTGAGTTGGCAGAGAAAGAAAGAAGCCACTGGTTTGGTTTGTGGACCAAATAAGTGGCAAATTTGAGTTGGAAGGCACGTGATCGGCATAGAACACACCACGTAGTGACTCTCGTGTGGTCCGATTCCATGCACCACCACCTGCTCAGCCGACCGAAATAAATAAATAACACTTTCTTCCATAAAATATTAGTAAATTTGTTTACTTTTTAAAAATATGTATTTATTTTATAAAAAGCAGGAGTTTAATATATACTTCTGTTAAGAGATGTGAACAAATTACTGGCTAATAGTGTAAAATTCATATATACTTTAATTAAATCAAATTTAATTTCTTTCCATAATTATATAGAAGATAAACGCTTATCTTTCCATGAGACAAAATGACCAAAGTATCTTTTCGTGGTTGAAATATTAACTATCGCATAAAAGTGGGTAAAATATAAAAAATTATCAAAGAAATGAGTACAGATAAAATACGATTCACATTGATTATATTCATTATTTATCAATCATGATAATTTCGTTGTATTATAATATCATTTGATGGTATTTTATAAAAAAGAATTTAGTTTCTCGTATTTTCATCTTAATAAAGAAAGAAATAGTTTTTCCAACTGGCATAGAAAGAAAACATTACTTTTGGTGGGTACATGTTGGTTTTAAATCTATTTTCGCATTTAAAACTAAAGGCAAGAATATATACACTTACTTTATAAAAAGGAAATATTTATTATTATATGTAATATTAAGATTATTCATATTACTTTTTATTATTTTTTGACAAGTAAAAAGTTATTTTTTTAATTTTAAGATTTATTTAATTACAATAATTAATTTATTAAAATATAATAAATAGTAACATTAGAATTTCAGTTATGATAGAATTAGAAATGTTTCCTTGTAAATAAGAGAGAGTATAAGGCTCACAATAAGAATTAATTTATTTGTGAGAAAAAATAAGAGTAAAAATGAGAAATGAGATATAAAAAAAGTATAGTTAAAGAAATTGTAAATAAAATTATATCTCTTATTTCAAATTATAAAAATTGAAAATTTAATTTATTTATATATGAATTCACAAATAATATGGTACATAGATTTAAATTCAATTGAACTGATTTATTTTTTTAATTCCAGCCAAAGTGTTTCTTGCTGATTTAGCGCAAAGCGCACGGACTTTTGTGGTGCTGGGGATCTTGTTTTTGACGAGAAAATCGGTTTTAACGAGCCTCTGCCTCAGCCTGAGCCTCAGCCAGCTGTGATGGTGGTTTCTTAGTGGTTACGGGCACCTGAATGCAGAAAAAACGACAGGTTCGGGCAAAGGAAGGAATCACGCCTTGTGACTTTCTCTTCAATCCCCGAACGTGGCTTTGCTGCACGGCTTCAGCCTCATTCGGACAAGTGTTGCTACAAAGTCTGTAAAGTAGCTAAGTAAGACCCCTCACACATATTTATATTTATATTTTCAATTTTTGCTTCCTGCATTAATTAATACATTAAATCCAAATTCATGAAAAAAATTTATATGAAAATCTTGATCATACTATATATATAGTAACTAATTGCATCATAATTCACTATCTCAAGATATATAATATATTTATTATAATTGTATTTACATCAATCGTGCATAAAAAATATTATTATTTATCTCAAATTTTATTATAAACGTAATAAATAATTAATATGAATAGAATATGATGTGTTACTTACTTGGATACAATTACACCAATGATGTAAACAATACACAAAATATAAATGCTTCAACCATTGGTTAGAAACTGTCATTAAAAAGTGTGCTGGTGGTGATCATCTCATGATACTCGTGTAGTGGTCGATGTGACAAGGAGAATCCGTAGAAGACACGAAGCATAATATTCTTATAAAAATTTGTATTTTCCGTTTGAATTTTAGTTATTGAGATTTATTATAGAAAAAAATTCAAAATTGAAATATAAAAATTAATAAACCAAGTGACATCACAGAAAGTGAAAGAGGAAAGCTGAATACGGAATCCCGTGAAAAGCGGCGGTTGGGAGAACGGACTCTTCACCGCGG
Source organism: Saraca asoca (assembly GCA_026873985.1). Taxonomy (NCBI): domain Eukaryota; kingdom Viridiplantae; phylum Streptophyta; class Magnoliopsida; order Fabales; family Fabaceae; genus Saraca; species Saraca asoca. The sequence goes on along the minus strand of JANHAO010003023.1, from coordinate 20,412 downwards.
AATAACCGGTAACATCTTTTGGCTCTGCTAAATCCCAGATTACGACACGTGGTAATAACAACTTCTGGATTGTCTGATTAAACGTGAAAAGTAAAATATTTTAAGAAATAATAAATATACATTATTTGATTGATAATTAATTAAAAATAAGAGAGGATAATTTTTAAAAAAATTTTATTTTTCACGAAATAAAAATAAATAAAATTACTCATCTATTAAAAGATTTATAAAAATATCTATTTTTTAACAAATTCAACTCCTTGTCAAATTTAGTTAATATGTAAGTCAAAATTGATTTGCCACGGTAAGCGTGCACTTTACTTCTCAGAACAATACAGTGATGAGTCAGTCAACACAGCGTATAGATTCTTACTTCCTTGTCTTGTCTTGTCTTGTGTACGCCATGAGGACTAGACTCCACGCCTAGGAAGCTTTGTAGGATAGGCATCGAAATTAATTAATTACTGCAATAAATTTTAAATTAGGATTAAATATAATTTATCTGATTAATCAAAATATGACCTTAATCAAGTAATTTATAAAATCTAATTAATTAAGTAATCACCTACATAATTATTATTATTATCTTTTTTAAAATAAATTAACATAATTAATAAAAAAATTATATAAAAGATATATTTACGGTGTCTAACACTTATTTATATGAGAAAGAGACAATGAAATGAGAATCAAAGTTATATCCCGAAAGACTTGCATGCCCACTATAGACAATAAATAAATAAAGTTATTTATTTGATTCTATGCATCAGATACATATTGGTGAGAAAAACAATAAATAATATATTCGTATATTAATTAGATAATTATTTAATTAAATAATCATAAATCTATTTAATATTTTATTAAGATGATATGTGTTGGATGCACATTAATAAAAGAAGAAAATAAAAATTATTATTTTCTAGATAATTACTTAATGAAGTGATCATTAAATCTATCATATTAAGGGATTTTGAAAATTACTCCCTTTTAATAAAAAGATATTAGAATATGGGGGAACAAAATACCTCAGTTTTCTATTCATTTTTCTCATCCTACAGAGAAATTCTCTTCCACCTAATTATATGCAATAGGTTCTTAAGAGAAGACGTGTGAGTGTTAATTTTGGGAGACCATGCAATTGTAAAATATAGTGACATTAAATAAATGGCACTTATGCTAAATTTAAGGCCAGTAGGAGTATAATGCAAAAAAAACTTACAAAGCTTTTTCGATCTTCACGAGATATTTCTAAATTTTTTATTTAATTGATGTAAATATATGTGAATGATTTTAAGAAATGTATGAAATTTCTATTTTATAAAATATATTTTTATAGATTTTCTTAAAGGGATTGTCCAACAGTAATATCAGAGTCAAACACATATATTTACATTAATTTATTATTTTAATAGTTTGATATGCTGTGGCTTTGCACATAAAATTGTTTTATAATATTACAAATCATTTTGACATGAATTGTTTTTGTCTTATTACACACACATTGGATACTTAATTATGAAATGTTCATAGTTGATAAAGATCAACATATTTCCTTATTTTTAAAAATATAAGACATAGAAAATAGAGATTAGTCTTGTCAAGATAATCTCTAAAGGTTTTGCATTGTTAGTATATTATAATAATAGTTTTGAAAATAATGTTGATACTAAAATGTTAAAGTTGTATTTTTAGAACTATTATTATTATTATTATATATTTTTATATAAATAATATGTATGTTATGGATAGTGGGAGAATTAATTAAAATGGGATGTTACTCAAAATACACATGATATGTTTAAATAATGGTGCTTTGCCTTACTAATAAAAATATATCAACTGTAAAATCAATGATCAGCCAAATGGCGAGATCTCATTTGTATATGGAACTGTTGTATATGGAAATTGGCCAGGATAGTGAACTAAACCGCCGAGTCCCTAGCCAAAGACCGGAAGGCTTGGATCTTTTGGTGGAAGACCTCCTTCAGAGGGTCAGGCATCTAGAGGAGCATCCTCAAAATCAAAATGACCAAGGTCACTTTTGGGAGCAAATCCTTTTCTCTAAAGAGATCATAGAGGAACCCCTTCCGTGCAAGCTCAAGATTCCAACCATTCCGTTGTATGATGGGAGCAGCGACCTGCATAACCATCTGGACTTGTTTAATATCTAAATGGATCTACAAGCCTGCAACCCCTTGATCAGATGTCATGTCTTCCCCGTTACCTTGGGTGAAGTTCCTCGAATGTGGTTCAGGAGCCTCCTAACTAGTAGTATAAGCAGTTAGGAAGACTGTCAAGAAAGGTTCGTTAATCGATATTGAGCGTTGCGGAAGCAACTCGCGCCCCATGCCACCTCACTATGATCTTCCAGGGCAAGTAAGAAGCGCTGAAAGATTACATTACTAGCTTTAGGTGTGAGGTCAATAATGTTGAGAAACCCTCAAATGAGGCTGTTTTGGCTACCATTTCTGCGGGACTCCGTAAAGATGAAAAACTGTTCAAGAGCCTGTATAAATCCTCGGTTGGCAACCTAGGTGAATTCTATGAACGAACCACGAAATAAATAAGGTGGGACGAGACTTTTAGCTCACAGAGAATCGAAACAAGTGGTTCAGCTTCGAACAGGAAAAAAAATAACCATGGGAATAGAAATGATAACCTCGAATGCCAGCTCACTAAAAAGAGTAAGGACGAATAACCCTTACCCCAAGCTCACCACAACACTTATAACATATTATCAGACACTCAGGACAAGATCTTCATAATAGAAAGGGACAAAGAGGACTTCGGAAAGCCTCTACCCTTGAAAACTCCTGGCAAGTCTAGACTCAATCGGGAAAAATTCTGTGCATATCATAATGAGTTCGGGCACGTCACTTCAAAATGCTGGGCACTATGAGATGCTATTAAGTATCTCATCAAAAGAGGTCGTTTGCATGATTACATTGTGCAGCCTTCCAAGCAATAACATGGATCATCCCGGTGGGACGTCGAGCGAGAGCAATTCCCTACTATTAAGACGATCTTTTGAACTCTTATACCTATTTGTAAATTGTATAAATATTTTGAATACAATTACTAATACTAAGTTTTCTTCTATCATGCTAGCAACATCCGCAGTCAACTTACCGCAAACCTTATGAAAGGCTTCACACTCTGATCCTTCATTCAATTAAGGCCCTCCCGGAACTCAATCTGGAGAAGAATTGACAAACACTTAATTAATTGAGCTGTGGGCTTACTGAGGCGTGGAGACACTCAAAATAAACTCACTTAACCAGTTGAGTTACGGGCTCGCTGAGGCGTGGAGACACTTAAAATAAACTCACTTAACTAATTGAGCTGCGGGCTCGCTGAAGTGTGGAGATGCTCAAAATGAACTCACTTAACTAGTTGAGCTGCAGGCTTGCTGAGGCATGGAGACGCTCAAAATAAACTCACTTATTTAGGCACAGATTTTGTAAATAGAAATTTTATAAATCTTTTAAAATCGTTCATATATATATTTATATTAATTAAACAAATAATTTGAAAATATATTGTGAAAATCCGAAAAATTTCATAAACTTTCTCTTATGTTGTATTCCCACTAGCCTTGAATTTGATACAAGTATCCTTTATTTAATCTCACTAGATTTCACAAATGCAAATTCCTCTAAAGCTCGCACGGTTCCTCTATTTAAAACATATTCCATATAGTTAGAAAGAAGAGAATTTTTCTATAGGATGAGAAAGAGGAATGAAAAATTGAGATATTTTATTCTCTCATATTCTTACCCTTTTATATTAAAAGTGAGTTACTCTCAAAATGTCTTAATATGATAGATTTAACGATCACTTCATTAAGTAATTATCTAGAAAATAATAATATTTACTTTCTTTTTTCATTAATGTGCATCCAATAATCTTAATAAAATATTAAATAGATTCATGATTACTTAATTAAGTAATCATCTAGTCAATATATAAATCTATTATTTATTATTTCTTTCACCAATATGTATCCAATACATATAATTAAATAAATAACTATTATTTATTTATTTTCCCTATAATCAATATATATCAAATACATATCATCTAAATAAATAATTTTATTTATTTATTTATTTACTGGCTTTAAAGGGCATACAACTCTTTCAATCTCTCACTTGCACTTAAAGTCTATAACAAATGCATATCATATGGATGATCTAAAGAGTAGGTGTATAACATAAGACCTTTTGAAATCTTTATATATCTCTAATAGTTTGTTCTTATCAAATTAACGATTGCAATTATGTTCAAAGACAAACTACAATCTTGCCCAAAAATTAGAGACTTGAGTGAGATTCCTAATTTACATATTCATCCTTTCACCAATTAATATTTTATATAAACTTATAGGTTTGGACTATGCATACCTTTATGCACCCAAGTTTATATGTGTGTTATTTAGCACATGAGTGTTAAAACAATCTATCAATGAAGTTTGAACCATTGCTTATTAATACAATATTAAATATTCTCTCTTACATTAAGAGTGGTGAATTATATCTTAGATATTCACTAATCTCTATGTGTCATTAATATAGTCCAACATATCCATATATAACCCACTATTGGGCATTAATGGTTGATATGTCAAAGCAATATAAATTCAATTATGAAACCAAGTAATATCCTCAAGTTAAAAGACTTTCTGTAACATGGAAAAATATTTAAAGTCTAACTCATTTTCATAATGGTCTTGTTCAATGTTTACATATAAACACTCACATGTTTACCAAGAGTCCTTATTCTAATGACACTTCACTCTATCACATATAGTAGTAAACCATGTGACAATTTTTTAAAACACATTGCCCATTTGCATTTTAGGTTGTGAACATTTTAAGATTATAAATCTATATTCTCGTATGTTTCTTAAACACCTTTTGACTCAATGGCTTAGTCAATAGGTTAGCCAGATTATCAATAGAGGCAACCTTGTCAATTACAATATCTCCTCTTTTGATAGTTTCTCTTACCAAATGGCATTTTCTTGCAAAATGTTTTGTCTTTTGGTGCGCTTGTGTTCCTTAGCTTGAGCAATGGCATTACTATTATCACAAAACAAAGGAATAGAAGAACCAAATGTGTCTACCACACCAAGTTTGCAACTATGTTTTGTTTATAACTCCTCCAACTAAAAGCTCCATTACTTAAGAGAAAAGCATATCCAATTGTGGACTTTCTGTAACCAGGATTTGTTTAAAAATCAAAATTAATGTATCTATTAACCCTTAATGGCCCACCACTATAAACTAAACAATAATTCTTAGTTCTTCTTAAATACTTAAGAATATTCTTCACTCTTGTCCAATGTTCTTCTCTTGTAGTAGATTTAAATCTACTAACAAACTCACTGTGTGAGCAATATCTAGTCTAGTATATAATATGACATACATTAAGCTTCCGATAGCTAAAGCATATACGCACTTCTTCATTCATTCTAACTCTTCATATGTTTTTGGGCATTTTTGCTTAAAAAGGGTAATTCCAAATCTAAAAGGTAATAAACATTTCTTAAAATCTTGTATGTTGAACTTAGCCAGAATCTTATCAATATAAGTAGATTAGGACTAGTCTAACAATTTATTATCCCTATCCCTATAAAGCTTAAAATCCAGAATATATGATGCCTCACCTGAATCCTCCATAGAAAATCCAATGGACAACCATAATTTTTTCATTTATAACATTCCTATATCATTCCCAATGAGAAGAATGTCATCAACATACAAGACAAAAAAAAATGGCATTCCCTTGCACCTTCTTATAAACACAATATTCTAACTCTAAGCAGCCTGTTTGAGACTATTAATGGATTTCTTAAGTTTGTATACTTTGCTTTCTTAAACTTTGGATATAAATACTTTAGGCTAGTCCATATAGATTTCTTATTGAACATAACCATTTAAAAAGGTTGTCTTTACATCTATCTACCAGTTTCATAATCAAAATAAACTACTATAGCTAATAAGATCCTGATGGACTTGACCATTGCAACTGGTGAAAAGGTCTCTTCATAATCAATTCTTTCCTTTTGATTATAACCTTTTATAATGAATTTTGCTTTATAGGTCTCTACCTTTCCGTATGCTCCATGTTTTCTCTTATAGACCTATTTACAACCAATTATTTTAACCCCATTAGGTTGGTCTATGAGGTCCCAAACCTCATTGGAATACATAGTCCATTTTTGATCTCATAACTTTAATCCATTTCTCTTTATCACCATCTAACATAGAATTTTTATAAGAGTATGGATCCTCCTCATTTTTTTTTTCTAAAGTCATTAGAAAATTTTCGTTTAAAAGATTAAGTCTAATTGGAGAACAAACAATTCTATTACCCTTATAGGTTAGAATAAGAGGTTTGTCAGTTTAAGGAATATTTTCCTTAATAGGTGCCTCAATAGGAATATCTTTAATAAGATTTTCCTTTTGCTCTTCAAGTGTAAACTTATTATTCATAGTATGCCTAAATGCAAATTCTTCTTCTAAGAATATCGTATTACGAATTATAAAGGCTTTTTGCTCATTAGGTTTATAAAAATAATATTCAATTATTTTTTTAGGGTAACTAACAAACCCAACTTGTCCATACTTTGTTTCTTGATATGCGTTGGACACCCTCACATCTGCAAGTATCTTACACTTGATTTCCTGCTGGTCCATAATTCATATGGAGTATTCGAAACCAATTTGCTTGGAACTCTATTTAATAAATAAATAGTAGTCTCCAATGCATAACCCTAAAAAGATAGTGATAGATCTATCATACTCATCATAAAATGTAACATATCAAATAAATTACGGTTTCTTATTTTAGAAACACCATTGTGTTGTGATGTTCATGGAGGTGTGAGCTCAGATAATATTCCATTATCCCTTAGATAGCATCGAAATTCATTAGAGAGATATTCTCTTCCTTTATCAAACTAGAGACATTTTATACATCTACCTTTTTGTTTCTCAATTTCAACATGAAACAATTTGAACTTTTTAATGGCTTTTGATTTATGTCCTATAAGATAAATATATCCATATCTTGAATAGTCATTAATAAAGGATATTGTTATGGGTATTTTTGGAATCATGCAAATGGGCTGGTAAAAGCCCAACAAATAGGCCCAGCTAATAAAGGCTTAACTTAACTGGGATTAAGGTTGCCAAAGCAAGGCATCAAGTCGCTAAACGTGAGCTCAAATAGCTGATCAAAGGTCGGTGGCTACCTTAGGTCATTAGGTCTAGCCCATAGGTCGAAGTGCGCTCGCTGTGGTTAAACCCGATGAAAGACCAACTTGCATGGGCTAACTTGTAGACATGAACTTACAATTAATTTATTATTTTTTTCCTTTTTGAAATACGTTAAGATTGTACACACTAACAACTATAAATAAGGGTTAAAATCATTGTACAAGAGAGAACCAATCTTTTAAACTGAGAGGTTCCCTGGAGAGACATAAAAACTTAGGAAAAATAGAGAGAACCTACAACTCTGCAGAAATGCAAAGACCAAACACCCCACAAATATAAGAATTCTGCCAAAATAGACAAAGAAAATACCATAACAGTGGACGTAGGCATTACACTTGGCTGAATCACGTTAAAAACTCCTGGTATCTCCTTGTTCTTCCTCCCTCTCTCTTTATCTCTCTCTTTCTTTTTTACACCATCAGTTTGCAATTTAGGGTTATAGAGAACCTGGGTTGATTGAATTCATACGTCAACATTTTGGCACTAGAAGGAAAGCCTAAATGGCATCTTGCTCAATTTTCTGGTAGATTTTTTGTTCAACTACAATAGATAAAGGAAAAACCATTAGGAGTTCAGATGTTCCAATTGACCAGCATAAAGGTAACATAGAATAATAGTAGGAATCAGTTCATCCTATTGGCTTGCCTCCAACAACCTATCACCAGCCTACTGTTATTATTCTTGAGACCAATAGAGTGCAAACATGGCACCATCATCATGAGAAACTAGAGAACACAGTAAAGGTGTTGGCTGATGTGGTTAGGGCACTAGTACTGACACTTGCTCAGGGTGTGCAAAACCAAGTTGGGGCTACTACACCCAGAGGAAAGCTCTGACAACTGCGATAAAGAGCTCAGATGGAGAGGCTAATTAGGGAAGTGCATTAGCACATTGACTCAATTCACTCCTCCAACTTACAAACAAGAACGGAGGATTATAATCAACAATGTGAGAGTTCACGTCAAGTGGAAAGCTCTGACAAGACTAACCAGGAACATACTTTGGATCACTATTCCCATGATCGTGGAGGTAAAAAGAGCTAGCAATATTTTAGTTGGCAATCCAAGGCATCAAACCCAATGGTAAAAGAGTTGCTCCAAAGGGTGAAGCAGTTAGAAGAGCGCCCTCAAGCTTAGAATAGCCAAATCATTATGAGGGGAGGACACCATTCACTAGAGAGATCAAGATGGAACCTCTCCCTTGGAAATTTAAAATTCCTACAATCCCACAGTACAATGAAGACAATGATCCATATGACCACTTGGATGTATTCAATGTTCAGATGGATCTTCAAACAACTAACTCTCTGGTCAAGTGCCTCATCTTCCTAACTACGCTTGGAGAAATACTACAAACTTAACTCATAAGTCTCCCAGCTTGCAATATTCATAGTTAGGAAGAATGCCAAAGAAGATTCATCAGTCAGTATAAAGTGTTAAGAAGATAGCTCGCACCATTTTGCCACCTCATAACAATCTTTCAATGAAAGAATGAGTCACTAAAAGACTATATCGCCCTCTTCAAGCATGAGGTCAACAACATAGAAAGTCCCTTAAATGAGAGCATCTTGACAACAATCTCAGTAGGACTTCGTAAGGATGGTAAACTATATAAAAGCATGTACAAGTCACTAGTAAGAAACCTTAGTGAGTTCTATGAACGAACTGCCAAAGAAATCAGGTGGGAAAAAACTTTTGGCCCAAAGAAGTCCAATCAAAAGGATGAGGCGAATAACTCCAACCAAAGTAAGAAGAAGAGCAATGGTGGGAGCAGTAAAGAAAGTCAGAAAGGTGGCTCTAATAATCAACTTGCAAAAAAGGCCAAAAATGAGCGATCTCAGCGTCAAGGTCGCCATAACCACTATAGCATCCTATCAGATACTCAAGATAGGATCTTTGCAGTAGAGAAAGGTAGGGAGGATTTTGAGAAGCCCAATCCCATAAGGACTCTCGATAGGCAAAAGAACAAAGATAAGTTTTGTGCTTACCACAATGAAGTTAGGCATAACACTTCAAACTGTTGGGCATTAAAAGATGCAATTGAAGATCTAAGTAAAAGAGGTCACTTGAGAGATTATGTGGAGCAAACTACGGGATGACGACCTTAACAGTCCAAACAACCAGCATAACAATTGGACTCCTAAGTAAGAGAAGGCATTAGCAGTGAGAATAATATTTACCATTCATGGTGGACCTCACATTATAGGTGCCTCAAACAGATCACATGAATGCTATGTCCAAGAACTAAATCACGTCCTACTTATGGGTCATGGTGAATTTGAAAGACTTGCTAAGAAAGCAAGGGTGACTTTAGATAGCATCACATTCACAAGTGAATATGCTCGAGGAGTATACTTTCCCTATAATGACACACTGGTCATCCGAGCCAAGATTGGCAATGCCAAGGTGTAAAAGATAATGATTGATACTAGCAGCTCGGTAAATATTATGTACAAGGAATATTTCGACCAGATAGGTTTAAGTATGGACCAAATAAAGCCTTCACTAGAGCCCCTTTATGGTTTTATTAGGGATGCAATATCACCAGTGGGGCAGATCAGGCTTCCTCTTACTCTTGGAGATTTAGACCCCCAAGCCATTGTCTTGGCAGATTTTCTAATTATAGATTGTCCTTCAGTGTATAATATGGTATTGGGGCAACCTGTAATGAATGACCTAGATATAGTCACATCAACTAGGACACTCACTATCAAATTCCTGACCCCCAATGGAGTTGGATGAATGCGAGGTGAGCAGCACATAGCCAGACACTGCTATGAGAATGTAGTTAAGTTGGGAGTAAAAAGGAAAAAGGTTAATGTGGTTTCCAGTAGAGAACAACAAGCATAAGCACAATAGGGGTCAATCACAATCTCGATCCCTACAAGGTGGATAGTGATAGAGCATCTGGTCCAGTTGAAGAGCTTGAAAACGTTCAGGTCAGTAAGGCTGATGCTAAAAGATGCCTCAAGTTAGGAAAAAATTTATCTCCAGATGTAAAAACCCAGGTAGCTGAATTCTTTAAGGCAAACTTGGACGTGTTTGCCTGGAACCATGAAGACATGGTAGGAATTGATCCCAAAGTTATGTCATATAAACCCAACATTGATCCTTGTTACAAACCAGTGCACTAGAAAAGAAGATCAATGATCGCTAAGCACTATATCACTTTTAAAGAAGAAGTGGAGAAACTTCTAGCCAATAAGTTTATCTGAGAATTCCACAACCCAACCTAGGTGGCCAATCCCATGCTCATAAAAAAAAGAACGGGAAGTGGAGAACTTGTATTGATTTTACTGACCTAAACAAAAGTATGTCCAAAAGACAGTTTTCCTCTACCAAGGATTGATTAGCTCATAGATGCAACTACTAGTCATTAGCTGCTCGACTTCATAGATGCCTACTTATGATACAATCAGATCCCCATGCACCTATAAGATGAAGAACACATCTCGTTCATTACTGATCGCGGGTTATATTGTTATAAGGTGATGCCTTTTGAACTGAAAAATGTAGGGGTAACTTATTAGTGATTACTAAACATGATGTTCAAGGAGCGATTGGAAAAATAATAAAGGTGTATATAGATGATATGTTGGTGAAGTTTGAGCAGGTTGCCAACCACATGCATGATCTTAGGGAAATGTTCAAAATTTTAAGAAAATATTGGATGAAGTTGAATCCACACAGCTGTGTGTTTGGGGTAGCTTTAGGAAAATTTCTCGATTTCATGGTCAATAATAGGAGAATTGAGGCAAATCCTGAAAAAATCAAAGCATTTATTAACATGAGGTCCTTAATTGGAATCAAGGATGTACATAGCCTTAATGGCTAGGTCATAGCAGTCAACAGATTCATCTCGAAAGTGACAAACAAGTATGTCTCCTTCTTTGATGCACTAAAAAAGGTAAAATGCTTTGCATGGACTGAGTAATATGAGGTCACTTATCAGTAACTAAAGGAATACATGGGCTAAGCTCCCTCCTTGTCCAAACCAAAGGATGGTAAGAAGCTCATTGTCTACCTGGGAGTATCTCAACACACTCTTAATGCAACCTGATACGGGAAGAAGGTCAAACCCAATTTCTGATTTACTATGTGAGCAAAAGATTGCTAAATGCTGAGACGAGGTACTCACCAATAGAGAAACTTGTTTACTGCCTCGTGATCGCATCAAGGAAGATAAGACCTTATTTTCAATCATATAGCGTCAAAGTGCTCAAACAATTCCCACTAAGGCATATTTTGCAAAAAAATGGATGCCTTAAGTTGTCTACTTAAGTGGGCAACCAAGCTAGCCCAGTTTGACATTGAATATAAGCCAAGACCAGCGATAAAAGGGTAAGCCTTGGTAGATTTTATTGCAAAATTCATAGGCCCTATAAAAAAGGAAATAAAATCCTCAGAAGCTCCATATTGGGAATTATATGTTGATGGATCTTCAAGCAAATAAAAAGCTGGGGCAAGAGTATTTCTTATCAGCCTAAAGAAGTATAAAATCCTTTGCACACTGAGACTCAATTTTTAGGCTACAAACATCAAAGCAGAATATGAATCATTATTGGCAGGGCTTCATCTAGCAAAAGAAGTGTGAGCTAAAAACCTGAAGATATTTAATGACTCCCAACTTATAGTTGGTCATATACCGGGCAAATACCAATAAAAGGGATCAAAGATGGCTATCTCTCTACAGAAGGTTCAGGAACTATTTGGCTCCTTCTAACAATATGAGGTTAATCAAATCTTGTGAGCTCAAAATATCTATGCAGATGCATTAGCTCGCTTGGCCATGACCAAGGATGCAAACTTCTTGGGGGCAATCCCAATAAAGTTCCTCCCATTACCAAACACGAAGCAGAAAGATGCTATGATGGCAATGGTTGTAGCACAAAATTCATAGATAGGTCTGATTTTGGACTACTTGGGAGGAGGCAAGTTGCCACAAGACAAGTTAGAAGCACATCGCCTACAAGGTCAGGCAACTAGATATTGCATCTACGATAACATGTTGTATAAAAGAGGATTTTGAACTCCACTCCTAACATGCATAAATGGCCATGATTGTGATATTGTCCTAAAGGAAATTCATGTTAGACAATGTAGGAATCATGCTGGGGGGCTATCCCCAGCTCAAAAAGTACTCAAACAAGGATTTTACTAGCCCATAATGAAATAAGATGCCATTGACCTTATGAGAAAATGTGATAAATGCAAAAGGTTTGCCAAAGTCCCACGAGCTCCACTAGCTTACCTACAACAAATGGTTAGTCCATAGCTCTTTGTGGTCTGGGGCATGAATCTTATTAAACTGCTCCTGACTAGTCGCGATCAATGTAAATATGTAATGGTAGCTGTTGATTATTTTACCAAGTGAGCGAAGGCAAAAGAACTAGTAGAATCTCTTCTATGAAAATAAAAAAATTTGTATGGATTAACATAATTTATAGGTTTGGAGTCCTTCAGTAGATCATAACTAACAACAAGACCCAGTTCAACAATAAATAGTTCATCATGTTCTACAAGAATCTCAAAATTGAGAAAAGCTTGTCAACTGTAGAACATCCTCAGACCAATAGGTAGGTCGAGGCTGTTAACAAGATTATCAAGTAGATCTTGAAGACAAGGCTAGATGCCAAGAAAGGAGTATCGGTAGATAAGCTACATAAGGTACTTTGGGCTTATAGAACCATAACTCGTAGCACTATAGGAGAAACTCCCTTCATAATGGTATATGGATCTGAAACCATGATCCTAACAGAACTTGAGGTTACAAAACAATGAAGAGCTACTTTCAATTCAAAAGATAACAATAAACTGCTCATTGCAAACCTTGATATCGCAAAAGAGACCAAATAAATAGCTTAATAAAGAATTATGACCTATTAGTAAAGAGTTGCAAAGTATTACAACAGAAAGGTTCGAGTTTGAAACTACAAAGTTAGTGATCTCATACTGTGCCTTATCCTTCCTGGAGCTCACAAGACTAGTGATGGAACACTAGGTCCAAATTAGGAGGGCCCATACATAATTAAGAAAGACCTAGGCAATGGAACTTATTACTTAGTAAATATGGGTGAAGCGGAATTTCCATGAGCCAGGAATGTAGAACATCTATGGCTATATTATCAATGAATTTATAGTTTTCCCTTCTAAACCTATAAAATCATTCAAAAATTAATAAAAGCACTCAAGTTTCTTTTTAGATCTTTATGTCTTTATCTTTGTGCTTATTAATTTTTGAATAGATTTCCATTAAAGTATTATACAGGAAGCGAATTGTTTTTAGGACTGAAAGAGCCATAATTTCTAGTTGACGCCAATTTAACTCAGCCTAAGAATTATCGTTTGTGGCTTACTAGACATTCATTTTGGTTCTAACCCAAGTCACAATTTGCAAAATAAGGCACGACCTACTAGATACTCAGCCTGACAAATATACCTTATCTTGCTTGATGAATATACATTATCATGATTGACCTGACAAATATACATTATCTTGCTTGACAAATATACATTGTCTTGCTTAACGAATATACATTGTCATAGTCAAACTGATGAATATACATTGTCTTGCTTAATGAATATACATTGTCATAACATGCTAATTAAGGTGCATCTTTCATATGACCTATCTTGACACTCAACTCATGCTAATTGAGGCATAACTTTCATGCGACCTACCTGAGTACTCAACTCATACTAATTGAGGTATAGCTTTCATACGACCTACCTAGGCACTCAACTCGTGCTGATTGAGGCACAACTTTCATGCAACCTTCCTATGCATTCAACTTGGCTTATATCCTTTAAGTCATGATTTGATAACTTAGATCCATTTATATTAATCTATAAGTTATCATCTGTGACCTACTAAATATCCTACTTGACTAATGTTTGTTAAATCATGGTTTACTAGTTGAGGTATTATATGCTACCTACTGAGCATTCAACTATGAAAAATTATAAAAAATCAAATAGGAATATTGTATAAAGTTCATTACAAACCTCACTCAACAAGGAGAATGTACATATAAAAGTTCAACAATACAAGATTAGAATAAGCCTATAGTGACACAGCCTATGAAGAATGTTGGCCCTTAGTAGCTGAGCTATTATGACCTAGAAGGTTGACATATGGGGCAAGCAGATCATCCATGATTTGATCATTAATGGCCTCTATGACCTGTGAGCTATTCTCTTTTTGAATAGCACCTTGAGTAAGAGAAATTTCACGTTTAGGCTATACATCCTCATTGGGAGAAGCTACTTTCTCCTCTTCCTCAAAGTTCTTGATAGCCTCAAGAATGTTCCCACCAAAGAAAGAGAAATTCATCTCTAGGTGCTTCACCTATAAAGTGAACAAGAAGCCCGTGGCAGTATCTTCTTTCACTTTCACTATCAATGTTGCAGTCTCTGCCTTAAATCGAGCAGTCTCCTCTTTTGCCAAAGCAACTTCATTCCTGGCCACCTCTCTCTCCTTCTCAATAGCCTTAGCTAGTTGCACTGCAACATCCAGCTCATCCTTCACTCTTGCCAATTCGTCAATTACTTTATTAAGATCTGAAGTAAGGTTGGACTTGATAGGCTTATGATTTGCTACCTCGTGAGATAAAGCTTCCTCAACTTCTTTCTTGGCAGCCTCAATATTCCTCGTTATGTCCTTCAGCTCCAATGCCTCAACTTTTGTGGTGGCCAGGTCACCTTGGAGCTTCTTTTTGTCTTTCTCCCAAGCCAAGAGCTTACCTTTCAGCTTTATTGCCCCAATGCACTCTGAAAAAACAAACAGATGGGCTAGCTAACAAAAAGACAAAAACACTGAAGTAAAAAATACCTAACTTACTAATAGACTGTGATGAGTTATATAACCCATCAGACACCTCTGACTCTAATATCTTAATGCCAACTCCCAGGATCACATCTACAGTCTCCTTAAGGAAGCCAAAGTATTCCCTAGTCTTTGGGCCAAGGCTATCAATTCGCCCCATGGTCTCAACCTCAGGCATTACTTATTCAGTGGTGAAAACAACCTCCTTCCCTTTGTCTAGTCTTTGCTTCTTGGAAAGAGGCTCAGATAAGGACGGGACCTCAACCGTCTCGACTACCTCGACTACATCAGGTTGCGAGAAAGGAGCCAACACTTGCAAAGTCACTACTGCTACAACCGAAAAAGATAAACTTGTAGTACCAAGAGCCACAGCAACAACAGGAGTCGATGAGGTAGCTACAACAGTAGGGTTAACAAATTGAGTATAGGATCGGGGCATACGAAAATTCTACCTCACCGTATCTTTGTACTCTTAGTAGTTTACTGGGCCAACCTCCCTAATTTGGCAAGCTCTGATGTCTCTAGTTAACTCAATGTTTAAAGCTAGAGTAAGCTTATAGGAATACAGAAGATCCTCGTCAAACTTAAGGTCATTTTTTAGGTCATTCACTACAATAAATTAACCCAGCACCTCAACCTTCTTAACCTCTAATGTTGGTTTCTTCTTACCAGCTCCATCTGTAAAATGAAAAAAATGCTAGACTAGGAATGAAATATAGTATACAAATTCATACAAGATCGCATGCTATTAGCTCACTCGCCAGGAGTAAGAACGAAACCAAAATTGCCAAGATGACACAATGACGGGTAAGAGACATAAAACAAGAGGGGCTTATAGTTCCCCATGTTAGATTTGCTCTTGGTGTCACCCTACAGCAAAATCTTCTTATCCTCCATCTATCGAGCTAAAAGATAATAAAACCTATCTTATTAACTTGTGCTCTTGATGCTATAGAGATAGCAAAGAACCGTTGCAAATGGTGGTAGGAGATTATTCCTCAGGTAAACAAGTATAAGGGAGGTGACCTAGGAATAAGAATTTGGGGCCAACTAAAAAGGGAAAAGTCTCAATTTATTTAATAACTCAATAATATATGGGTGGACTAGAAACCTAAACCTGACGTCAAGATGATGGGTGTAGATGGCAACAAATCCAAAGGGGAGATAAGCTATATGATCTTTATGAGAAGGCGCCATAAGGTCGCAGCCCTTAGGAAAGTGGTATGCTTCAGTAATGCTTCTAAGCTTATCGAGCCTAATAGTTAAAGGGTGGTGATTGAACACCATGCAACCTAAAGACCTTCTAATGACCTGTTGACCCTTACTAGCATTAGGTCAAGCAACGAGTTATTCAGTGACCTCACCATACCAGAGGCCATTTCATCTATGGTACACACCAGCTTCTCACTTCAAGCTGGGGAATTGGACTCATCAGCACTTTCTATTTGATGACCACAATGTTTATGAGCTATAGCCATCTACACAAGAAGAAGGAATGGTTAGGTCGCTACAAATAAGACCATACCTAAAGAACTAATAGTTTCCTATGCAGCATCACATCTACGACCCAAACTATTGAAAACATGGGGGTTTAACCAATAAAGCCTATCAAGTCACTAAACCCTGGGAAACAGAAGGCTAAATCCAATAGTCTATAGCCTTAAAACCAATAGATAAAGTCTATAGCAACAAACAAGCACGCATCACCAAACCAGATAGCAAAAATACCAGAAACTCACAAAACCAGGCATCCATAAAATGTAGAAGCTAAAGTCTGAGAAAGCTTACTGTATTAAGAAGAATGAGATGAGTTCTAGGAAGAAAATGGTGAGCAAAATCGATCTTTAGCAATCCAAATTCAAAATGCTCAATGGCGAACTTGATGAAGCCGAAAAGTAAGAATAGTGGTGACTATTGGAGAACATGAGAAACAAGTAAAAGGTAGAGCATCCGTTTTCAAAAATAAAGGAAAAAAGAATTTTCCTCATCTTATATAGCTTGAATAGCCCCACTGTTTGATCTAGAGACTAATCAACTACCCTCAATCCGACAGTCCAATGAATAACAAGGCTTCGACATTGACACGCTGATGGCTATTGAAACATGCACGCATTAAATGTGGTAATGATGATACAAGCAGGTTAAATGATAGAACAGAAGCTTAAATGATGGCATACTTGATTGTAATCGTCAGCTTTTACCAATGACTTACAGCTCCCAATTCGTAAATTGTATTGAGAGTTGGAGGCTAATGTTATGGGTATTTTTAGAATCATGTAAATAGGCTAGTTAAAGCCCAATAGACAAGCCCAACTAATAAATGACCAACTTAATTAGGATTGAGGTTATCAAAGCAAAGCATCAGGTTGTTAAACACAAGCTCAAATAGATGGTCAAAGGTCAGTGACTACCTCAGGTCGTTAGGTCTAGCCCGTAAGTCAAAGCGCGCTCAATTTGGTTAAACCCAAGGAAGGACCAACTTGCATGGGCCAACTTGCAGATATTAACTTGTAATTAATTTATTATTTTTTTTCTTTTTAGAATACGTTAAGATTGTACACCCTAGCAACTATAAATAAGGGTTAAAATCATTGAACAAGAGAGAACTAATCTTTTAGACTGAGAGGATCCCTAAAGAAACATAAAAACTTTAGAAAAATAGAGAGAACCTATAACTTTGCAGAAATACAGAGACCAAACACCCCATAAATACAAGAACTCTTCCAAAATAGATAGAGAAAATATCATAACCATGGACGTAGGCATTGCACTAGGCTAAATCATGTTAAAAACTTCTGGTGTCTCCTTGTTCTTTCTCCCTCTCTCTTCATCTCTTTCTTTCTTTTTTACATTATCAGTTTGTAGTTTAGGGTTACAGAGAACCTTGGTTGATTGAATTTGTACATCGACAGATAAAAAATAAACAAAACTACCTCTTGCCACAGGATTTATTGGACCACATACATCATTATGTATAAAGTCCAATGTATTTATGCATCTAATGCCTTTTTAAGTAAAAGGCAATTTAGTTATTTTTGCCTTGAAGACAAGACTCGCAAATTGAATAAGATTTTAATTTTAGAAAACTTAAAGGATCATCCTTTACCAACCTATTAATTCTTTTCAAATTAATATGACTTAACCATAGATGCCATAGATGAGTGGGAGTAATATCATCTTGCATCCTTTTCAAAGAGTTCTCAACTTTTGAAGAACTATTTTCATCACATATAAAATTATCACAAGTAAACGAAAGCAAATGTAAACCATTTTGTTCAAACCTATTTGCCAAAAATTTATTACGCAATCTTATTGTAAATTTAGTACAAGAAAATAAGAAAATGTATCCATTTCCTGTTAACTTAGAGACAAAAATCAAATTTCTCCTCATTTATGGCACATAAAGACAACCCTTTAAAGTCAAAACACCCCTTCCTTGTAATACAATATGAAAAGTTCCTATAGAAATTGTTGCAACATTTGCTTTAGTTCCCATCATAAGCACTACCTCATTACTACTTAGATTTTAATATCAACATTATTTTCAAAACTATTGTTATAATATACTAACAATGCAAGGCCTTTAGAGATTATCTTTATAAGACTAATCTCTATTTTATATACCTTATATTTTTAAAAATAAGGGAATATGTTGACCTTTATCAACTATGAACATTTCATAATTAAGTAACCACACATGTGTGTATATAATAAGACAAAAACAATTCATGTCAAAATGCTTTGTAATATCATAAAACAATCTTATTTGCAAAGCTAAAACATATCAAACTATTAAAATAATAAACCAATGTAAATATATGTGTTTGGCTCTGATATTACTATTAGATGATCCCTTTAAAAATATATATAAATATATGTTTTATAAAATAGAAATTTCATATATCTTTCAAAATCATTCACATATATTTACATCAATTAAATAAAGAATTTAGAAATATTTTGTGAAGATTGAAAAAGCTTTGTAAGCTTTTTTTGTATTATACTCCTACTATCCTTAAACTTAGCACAAGCGTCATTTATTTAATGTCACTAGATTTTATAAATGCATAATCTTCCAAAATTAACACCCACACCTCCTCTATTAAGAATTTATTCCATATAATTAGATGGAAGAGAATTTCTGTAAAGGATGAGAAAAATGAATGAAAAATTGAGATATTTTGTTCTGTCATATTCCCATCCTTTTATATTAGAATGGAGTAACTCTCAAAGTCCTTTAATATGATAGATTTAATGATCACTTCATTAAGTAATTATTTAGAAAATAATAACTTTTATTTTCCTCTTTCATTAATGTGCATCTAACACATATTATCTTAATAAAATATTAAATAAATTTATGATTACTTAATTAAGTAATATCTAATTAATACATAAATCTATTATTTATTATCTCTCCCATCAATATGTATCCAATACATAGAATCAAACAAATAATTTTATTTATTTATTCATTGAGTATATAGGACATACAAGTCTTTCAGAATGTGTTTGGTATCAGTTATATTTTTTTATTCTTGGAAAAGTGAAGTGGGAATAAAAGTTTCCCATATTTGATACAAGAGATAAAAAATTATTGCCAGGCATAAAAGATGCCTAAGAATAAAATTTGTGAAGGAAGGAATAAAATTTGTGAAGGAAAGTTAAAAATTTTATTCCCACCTGTGAGGCTGGGAAAGAAATATTCCAGAGGGAATAAAAAGATTTTAGCATGTGTTTTCACATAATTATCCCTAACTAAAATATAATCACCAAAAATCATTCACACAAACCCTATTCTTTCATTCTCCTCTACATTGCTGCTGTCATTCTCCTTTGCATTGCAGAGCTGTGTGAGTTGTGCTTCTCCCAAGTAAAAATCTTCTTCTTCTATCTTGATTACATATCTGTGTGTTTTCAAAACGTCTTTCTTTAGTTAAGAAAGAAAAAAGTTGATCGAACATGGGGATTTATTTGATTTTCACGGTTGAAAGAGATATCTCAAAAGCATAATAGAATCCTTTCCGTGCCATGTGCATCTTCTTTGGAATATCTTTTTCATTCTTCCTTAAACAAATATAAAAAGATCATGAAAACCCCCATAAATTTGTTACAGTTAATAATATATTGTAACACAACACAATGTATTGTGTTTTTTTTTTTCGATGAAACTAGTTCATTGCTTTGGTTGGTCGTCTCATCTGCTTTGTTTTCATTTATATATATATATATATCATAACCATGTGCGCACATGCGATTCATATAGGAAGAGTTTTAATTTATATATATCTTACTATTCTTG
>JANHAO010003022.1:0-27257 GCA_026873985.1 Saraca asoca | reverse complement strand
ATTCCCTCGCTAATATTTAAAATAGCGATGGATTTTAGCGAGGGACATAAAAGCCGTCGCTAATCCGAAGAATTCTTGTAGTGTTAGTTCTTGAACCCTAAACTGCTTTTCTGTTAACGAAATAAGAAATGAGGAAGATAATGAAGATGGCAAAGAGGAAGAATAGCAATGGCACGCAGTATTTTTAACGTGATTTGGCTAAAATCAGATAATACTAGTCCCTACGTTCATAGTAGCTTTTATTAATCTGAAGAAAATTCTACAGAGTTTTGGTATAGTTATTTCAGCTTAGCTTACAAGGATCCTCCTCTTCCTATTTATAAAGGCCGAGAGGTTACAAATGTAATTTTGCATATTATAAATAGGTTATATTGAACATTAAATGTATAAGACAACTTAAACTTCTACAAATCAACTTCTACAGGTTACTTTCTGTGAGTGGATCCTTTGTCTGCGAGCTGATGTAAGCTTGTCTGGTGCTCTGTCTTGTTGAACCTTTTGATTGGGCAATGTGCCTCACCTCGTGAGCTGAGACCCTTGGCACGGGGTCGCTGCTAGCCTTCATTCGGCAAGATCAAGTTCGCTTATAGTGAAACGAGCTTGCACAGGATCAGTTATCGAGTATGTGAGCCGAGACTTAGCGTCCTTAACCTTAGCGAGCTAAACTCCTTTTGCTTGAACTTAGCTTCTGCTAAGCCTTTACTGCCCTGCTTTGTGAGACTGGAATTTACCTATAACATAAGCCCCCTAACTCTCAGTTTGCTTTGGGGACTGGGAGTTGTGATTTTACATTGTAGTCAAAGTCTTTATGCTTAGACTGTCATGTTGTCTTTTCAATCTTTTATTTCATCTGCGCTAGGCCATACCTTTTACTGTGTGTAATTTATGGCCATTGGCGTGGCTGCCTTATTTTCTCTGGATCGTTTGATCTCGAACAACCCATTATCCTTTGAGTCCTTCATTGAACTTGGGCTAGCTTATAAGCCTACGAAGCTCTTCTTGCTTCTTTGTGGAATGGCTTGATGGATGGTTTAGTTAAGCTCCTCATGTGTTTGATAGTTTGACTCCTAGTGCAACATCTTAAGGCATGCATAGGCTGCTACAGTAGATTAGGAGGCATGAATGGCCTACTGCACACGACTTCCCTACATAACTCTTATTGTTTATTACTCAGGAGTCTCGTGCAGATCTTAGATTATCTCCTCACAGTTCTACCATGAGCTTTGGCCTTGCCAGCCAGACTCTTGAGCATTTTTTGAATTGCTCTGAGGACAAGTTAGGAGAAGAGCCGCTGGTGGAGGAGGGCTACAAGAAGAAGAAGATTAAGGAGCAGTCGTGCTCCTCAATCCTTCAGTTGGTTGGAATTTGTCTTCTGGAGGCCAGCTCATTCTTTCCTTATGGAAGTGATAGTTGTAGGCTTTATACTTTAACTTTGTACTTCTAATCTTCTTATGTAAATTTACCTCGTTGAATGAAGCCTTTTAATGAATGAGTTTTCTTTGTAACTCTTGAATGCTATATCAAACCTTTTGTGTGTCATAGAAAATAGTGTAAATCTCCGTGCAAATTATAGATGAATACCATACAAATGACCAATTGGTTATATTTTTAATTAATAGTAAGTTTAGAAGTCTGAGTGCCTTAACATTTGAATTGGCCACACGAGAGTTACGGGTGTTCAGTCGCATAAGAGTTGCGAGCATTTGGTTGCATGAGAGCTATGATAAATTTATTATAACACCTTCGTGTCTAAACAAACTCGAGGTTCTTTGCCAGATTTTGAGTGTTTAATAGTATCTCTGCACCTTAGCTCTTTGCTAGATTTTGAGTGTTTAATAGTGCGTCCATACCCCAACGAGCTCAGGACTTTTCACTGGATTTTAAGTATTTAATAGTGCCTCCATACCTCAGCTTTTTGTTGTATTTTGAGTGTTTAATAGTGCCTCCATACCTCAGCTTTTTACTGGATTTTGAGTGTTTAATAGTGCCTCTGCACCTCAGCTTTTTGCTAGATTTTGAGTGTTTAATAGTACCTCTACACCTCAGCTCTTTGCTAGATTTTAAGTGTTTAATAGTGCCTCTGCACCTCAGCTAACTAGATGGTAATAATATCAAATCAACATAGAATAGCTTTCTTTTTATGTAGCGTTCTGTTGGGGCTACTCAAACAAAATCTCAATACTTTTATTAACTTCAATATAACATTACAGAATCAAAATATGGTTCTAACGGAGGGCTTTGGCTCTCGATCATCGATTCACTGAGAATGCTGAGTTTGCCATTTTGATAGCCTCATCACATAATCCTGTAGTCAACCTCTCATAATGAGATCTTCTATGGCATCCTTTAAAGCCCAACATTTTGAGATGTTGTGCCCAATCTCATTATGATAGGCATAGAATTTATCTTTATTGCTTCTGAATTTGTCAGGAGTCCAGAGAGGCTTAGGCTTTCCAAAATCTTTCCTGTCTTGTTCTGCTACGAAGATCCTATCTTACATATCGGACAAAACGCTATAGCTTTCATAGTGACCTTGAGGCTGAAGTCACTTGGCCCTACCCTTCTTCACAGGCCAGTTGCTAAGGTTACAGCCTTGATCCTCATTACTCCTCCTTTTGCTCTGGGGGGAGCTAACTACTTCGCTTTTATGCTTGGGCTCCTCCATGCCGAAGGTTTCCTCCTATATAATTTGCTTAGTAACTCGCTCATAAAATTCAATGAGATCTCACACTAGGGACTTGCACAAACTTCTATACAACTTTTCATCTTTGCAAAGTCCTGTGAAGATCACCGTCAAGATATTCTCCTTTGAAAGATTTTCTATAGAATTGGCCTCTTACCTGAATCTGGTTATGTAATCTTTTAACGATTCATTCTTTCGTTGAAAAATCATGGCAAGGTGGCAGGGAGGTGCGAGTTACCTCTTCAATACCCAAAATTGATCAATGAACTTCTTCTGGCACTCTTCCCAACTATTGACACTGTAAGCTAGAAGACTTCTGAACCATGCCCGAGGTATGCCTCCTAAGGTGGTAGGGAAGACGTGACATTTGACCAGAGGGTCAGTTGCCTGAAGGTCCATTTGGACATTGAACGCATCAAGATGGTCATAAGGATCGTTGTTCCTATCATACAACAGTATTGCAGGGACCTTGAGTTTTCAAGGGAAAGGCTGCATTTCAATCTCCACAGAGAATGGCGAGCTCTTCTCGTTGCGAATTTGCTCATTTTAAGCTTAGGGGCATTCTTTCAATCATTTTAACTTTTGCAACACTTCTTTCATTAATAGGTCCTACATTTCGGATTGCAGGCCAGAGGATTGTTGATTCTTCTTCCCTCTTTGGCTAGCCTTATTTGAGCTCTCAACTCGTTGTGAGCCCCCAGATCACTAGCTGTTGTGATCCTCATGAGTCTCTTTCTAGACTTCTTCATGTAGCTATTGAAGTTATGCTACGATCTCCTCTTATCTTTGTGCACCCTGGGTTTGTGCTTGTGCCAACACTTTAATAGCTTGAGCTAACTCTCTTACTATGTTATCAAGCATTGGTTGGGATTAGTGAAGCATTTGTGCCTTTTCAATTTTAAAGGTAGTAATAGGCAGGTGATGAGTTCCGACAATGGGAGTGTTTGTCGGTTGAACTACTAAAGTGTTTGAACTCCTGGTAATTCTTCTGCTTACCATTGTAACTATGTAGAAAAGAAATCAAGAAACCTGAAAGCAAATAGGCCCTCCTTCTAGCGCCAAACTATTGATAATGAAATCTGGTTTTGCTAAATTCTTGTTAACTAAGATCAGTTCTTGAATCCCAAATTGCTTTCCTGTTAACGAAATAAGAAATGAGGAAGATAACAAAAATGGTGAAGAGGAAAAATAGTAATGGCATGCAATATTTTTAATGTGGTTTAGCTAAAATTAGGCAGTATTGGTCCTTACGTTCACGATAGCTTTTATTAATCTAAAGGAAATTCTATAGAGTTTTAGTATAGCTATTTTAGCTTAACTTACAAGGATCCTCCTCCTCCTATTTATAGAGGCGAGGAGGTTACAAATATAATTTTACATGTTGTAAATAGGTTACATTAAACATTAAATGTACAAGACAACTTAAACTCCTACAAATCGGCTTCTACATGTTACTTTCTACATATGGGTCCCTTATCTGTGAGTTGACATAAGCTTGTCTAGTGCTCTGTCTCGTTGAACCTTTTGGCTGGGCAATGTGCCTCACCTCGCGAGCCGAGACCCTTGGCTTGGGGTTGTTGCTAGCCTTCATTTAACGAGATCAGGTTCACTTATAATGAAGTAAGATTGTGTAGGATTAATTATCAAGTATGCAAGTCGAGACTTAGCGTCCTCAACCTTAGTGAGTTGAACTCCTTTTGCTTGGACTTAGTTTCTACTGAACCTTTACTGGCCTGCTTTACGAGACCAAATTTTACCCATAACATTATCTAAATATTATTTGCATACAATTTAAATGAAATCTCAATTTGTTTGGATAACAACTGTAATTTAAATGAAATCCTAATTTATTTAGATAGACAAGGGAATACTATTTGCTTGTAATTTAAGTATTATTTGTAATTGAATTAAGTATCATTAATTGGATAATAACTATAATATTTAGGATGTAAGTTAGGAATGTACTTGATTGTTGTCAAGCCTTAACTTAGGACATAATTGACTTAGGAAGACATACAATGGAGACTTTCTACAAGCCTTATACTCGTTCGCTCAGTACATGCTTCTTATTAAACATGAAAGAAGACAAAACTAGAAATTTTCTCAAAAATACCTAAAATTTTATTTTGCTAAAAGAAAAAAATTTCACAAAAATTTGATAGAGTTTCCTCTATTTTTTGTTTTCCAAGATCACAGGCCCTCAATAAAACCTATACTTACAACAGCCAATATATACACTCCATACAACAAATATTTACACACATACACATACGGATTCAACTAATGCAATAACCACCAACTTATAATTTTATAAACATTATCTTTAATCTCTAATCATGGTAGATTAGACTTGAAGGTGGGGTAGTGGCTGACAAGTCTATTGTCCTGAAAATCAAACATATTTAAAACAAAAAAAATAGATGTATTTCATTGAAACTCTACACAAAATCAAATCAATCATCATAGAATAGTTAAACTAACTCTTTCCTACATTTTTCCCTCTTGCAAAAAAGTGCAAATCATATTTTTCCCTCCTATAATTCATCTTCATAAAAGACAATACTATTAAAAATCTGATTGCACCTTTTTGCAATTTATGTAATATATTATATATTTGAGATACAACTTTACTCCTTTGGCAACTAACAACAGGAAATGCACTACTAATGCCAAACAAGTGTCACAATTTTTTTTCTTTTATGGATACCTACCACTTGTAAAAGTAACTTCTCAATCAAGAAGTGTAAGCTCAAATCAATGATAAGAGTAGTTTCACAATCCATAGGTTTTATATCACTACTCACTAGTAAAGACTATTTCACCTTCAATGGATTATTATATATATATATATATATATTTCTTTAGTATTGACTACATCACATCTAATGGAATATATAGAATCTTTCATTGACAATAACCATTTCACAGGCAATGGAATATATGGAATACAAGTTAAAGTTTTCCAAGTAACTTACTATTGCAATCATGTTGTTGTCATTTCATTTTTTTTCCTATGTCTCCTCATCTCTCCACTATGTTAACTTCCCTGTATCTCTCCATCATGTTAATGGCTATATAGATATAATTTAAAAACACTTGTATGTTACTTGAAAAACCTATCTAGAGATCCACATTTGTCAAGTCACAACACATTTCAAACAATAGCAATATTACAATAATCAATCATTCAATTTTATTCCTTTGTTTCTATATAATAGACACACATATAACATTTACCACACTCATATCTATCGATAATCATATAATACAAACCAGACATTTACTGGTCACATACTAATGTCTAATGACTCACAAATTTGTGAATTTTTGTCAAATAGGGGCTTATGGCACCTAAAACTTTGAAACTCATGTTCTTACATTTAGGAATTGAATTTGTACACCCCATTCACTTCAAGATCACTCACATTTTGGCTTAACAAGGGCCCACAGCCCAATTAAGCTATAAAGCTTAACTTTACTTCAAATTATATAATATACATTGCTATAAGAAATAATTAGTAATATACTCTACTTAAGTTTCTATACAACAAGAAGAAACAAGCAACTTAAAACAACATAAAGTGCATACAACTCATCTTATATATCTAGTAATATTCAGGTTATTCACCATTTGGTCCATGAGAGGCTCATGGCTCAATTGGACCAACAAGGCCAATCTACTTGATCAACCACAACCAAGTGGCCATATAACAATAACCTTGAAGGGACTCATGAACACAAGAGGACTAGTTATTTGGTACATATATCTAACAAACCTAACTCCAATCAAGAAAGAAATTACAATTTCATTAACATAATTTAAGGAAATAAATCATCCACTTACCTTAAGTTGTCTTCTTTAGAGTTGGCTTTTTAACCAAAATGCTACCTTCGTAAATCTTTATCAATCTACTAATTTAATACTCCCATTAAGCAGTTGAAAGCTTAAAGAACAATACAATCACACTTTAGCAAAATTGGGCAGTAGGGGTTTCACTAGATGTCTAGGAAATTTCAAAACAATAGATAAATTTGTTGGTCCTAAAAATTATGATCTTTCCCTTTTTAAAATAGATCTTTAGATCTGGTTTGGATTCTAATTATATTTCATAGATTTATTAATTGATTAATAATGTAGCAGAAGTCTTTAGTTTTCTTTTGTAATTCAAACATTTTTTATCAGAGTTTTCAACAGCAATTGATTAATTTTAGATTGCAGATAGGAAAAACAAATTATTAAGTAGAATGTATGTAGAAAGATCAAGAGCACAAGATTTTTAAAGTGTTCCACTTCAATTGAAATCGCAATTAAAGTGTACATCCGCTCGATCAATTCTCAATTGGATGATCACTTTTTATTACTAAACACAGAAATTAACCAGGCTCTTACACACCAGTTTACGTAAGACTTAACTGGGCTTTTGCCAACCTATTACACACAAGATTTGACTTAGATCTTGCTAACCTGGATATAAAAATTCTTTTATCTTCTACTAACTATGATCAACCTTATAATCAAAGAAGATACTACAAGAATTCTCTATACTTTCAACTAATTATAATCAACTTCACAATTAAAGAAGATACAAAGGGAAGATCAACCTCTCTCTTTGTATCTTAGATTTCTATCAACCTAGAAATCTAAAAATTGAATCAAGAGTAAAGTTAAGAAATACAATACTATCAATTGAGATGAAAATCTCAATTATCTAGTGTGTGTTCTTCACCAGTTTGCTCCAAGAATAATTGAATAGATGAAATCCAATGAGGTAGTGATAGATCATTTTATTGCTATGAGTTTCTCTATTTTTTGCAATATATATTGTATTTGAAATGAGGCTTAGGGTATTTATAGTGTGACAACTGACATTTAAAAAAATAACTAACTTTTAAAATGTGAATCGATTCGTGAATCAATTAAGAGTGGTTACTAACTAATGAATCAGTTTGTAAATTGATTCATTTATGAAGATTATTAAGAACTTCATGACTAAATCGATGCTTGAATCAATTCGCACTATAATGTAAGAAGTCATGAATCGATTACATAACCGATTCAAAAATATTCCAAACCTTCAATAAAACAAATTTTCATGAATCAATTTGTGAATTGATTCAAGTTTATTCCACAAGTTTTTCAATATCAATTGATTCATGAATCGATTCATATAGTGAAAAATAATTTTTATAAAAAATTTTCTTATGAAAAAGTATTTGAAAACTTTTATTTAAAGCTTATATGAAATGATTTATTTCTACCCAATTTAATTAGTTTAAGAAACTTGGTTACCAACTAATGAATCAGTTTGTAAATTGATTTATCTATGAAGATTATTAAGAACTTCATGACTGAATCGATGCATGAATTGATCACACCATAATATAAGAAGTCATGAATCGATCACATAATCGATTTAGAAATATTCCAAACCTTCAGTAAAACAAATTTTCATGAATCAATTTGTGAATTGATTTAAGTTTATTCCACAAGTTTTCCAATATCAATTGATTCATGAATCAATTCATACAGTGAGAAATAGTTTTTATAAAAATTTCGCTTGTGACAGAGTATTTGAAAACTTTGTTTGAAAACTTTTATTTAAAGCTCATATCAAATAATTTATTTCTACCCAATTTAATTGGTTTAAGAAACTTGGTTGGACCAAATTGGATTAGAGTACATTTACAAAAGATCCTAATAAAATCAATAAAAATATTATGTTTAAAATGGATCTCTTGAATATCTTTAATCAACTTTGACTTTGCAAACATTTAACAAACATTAAACGCATAAACATCTTATGATATTGATTAAAATTATTTTTTAACATCAAAATTGAAGAATATATGCTAGTAAGGCTAACATTCTCCCCCTTTTTTATAGTGATAAAAAATTTTAGATGAGATCAAAATTTCTCAAAAATCAATTTTTGATGCGTGTAAAAAAAAATTTATATCTCCCTTTTTCAAAAAATCAGAAATTTTTTTTTAACTCATCTTACTCATTGAATCTAATCTTTCTTCTCCTTCTGGCACATCAAAAAGAAATGGTGCACCAATAAAAATATAAGAAAAAATCAAAGTTGTAGTAGACTATCAGACAAAACAGTATAATGAAATCAAAATGTATGATTAGAGAATATCAAAATTATATATGTAAATCCAAAATGCAATTCATAACTAGAATAATATCAAGATTATTTGAGATACTTGCTCAATCTTATTCATTGAATCTAAAATTTTATCTTGTCTCCCCTTGAAATAGTGATTTTACCAATTTGTTAAGAAATTTGTATTAAAAGATGATTTGAGATAAAAACACTGTGAATTGAAGTCAAAATTGATTCAAGTTTATATACTTCAGTTTGTGAATCAAATTTGGAATTGATTCATTCAGGCTAAATATAAATTTAAAAAAAAAATGAAACATACCTGAAACATTGAAAACTTTATGAATCAATTCTTGAATTGATTTAGTTAGGGGCTGAATTGATTTCATCAGGTTTTAATCGATTTAGGAACTGATTTGATTCAAGCATATTAAAAATTTTCAAAGTTTAAGAACTTCCTAAAAGATTGGAAATTCGATGAATCTGTTGATAAATTGATTCATAGGATAAATTTTTGAGTTATCAATCGATTCATGAATCAATTTAGAAACTCTCAAAAATCCTGGAAAAATTCAAATTGATTCAAGACTCAATTCAAGGAGTCCTAAAATCTATTTTTATGCTATATTATGAATCGATTCAAAATTCAATGAATCGGTTCATAAATTAATTCATAGTATAAGTTTTTGAGTTAGGAATCGATTCATGAATCAATTTTAAAATTCTCACAAGTCTTGGAAAATATAAATTGATTCAAAACTCAATTCAAGGAGTCCTAAAATCTATTTTCATGTAGTATTGTTCTAAGATTGCTAACAAATGATATATATATACTAGCAGTGATCAATTCAACATTATTTATACTTTGAATTTTAACTTGTAAAATAAACTTAGAAGAAATCTTCAATGCCTAAGTTAGAATTTGCTAAGATAAACAAATAAGCATAAAAGATAAAAATATCTAAAGGGGTTTAATATTCATGTGGTGAGAGCAACTATTGTCAACGAATCATAAGTTGCTTTTGTGTCTCCCATGAACCTACAAAACAGAATTTATACTTGTATAGATGGTACTAAATAGATCTTAGGTCCATATTTGTTAGTAAACATATTAAGATATCCTTTAGGTAACCAAACTAATTTCTCATTTGGTTTTAAAATATAAGTATCATTTTTGTGTGGACAATGTTTAATATGAAGTCCTTTTTTATTATAGTAAAAATAGGTTATATAGCTAAAATTCCTTTTTAACTTAAAAGTCTGAGGTCTTTTATTAGATATCCTTTTGTTTTGCTATCTACATCCTAAACCAGTCTTATTCTAAAAAACTATTTGATTTTGTAACATATTATTCAGTCTCATCTTACTATTTGTAAAACCTTGTAAAGCTTTAGTCAATGTGCCTATTTTAGATCTATAAATTTGATATTGATCACAAA
This sequence comes from Saraca asoca, assembly GCA_026873985.1. Taxonomy (NCBI): domain Eukaryota; kingdom Viridiplantae; phylum Streptophyta; class Magnoliopsida; order Fabales; family Fabaceae; genus Saraca; species Saraca asoca. The sequence continues at coordinate 17,025 of JANHAO010003022.1, read as the reverse complement.
CTTTACTTTTACTCAATACTTTTTTAGCTTAGGGATTTAAGTCATTGTTTTCTTTTTCAATCTACTTAATTCTCTCAAGCAACTTTTCTTTTTTTGTTTTAGCATGCTTTAACTCTTTCTTAGATTTCAATAATGCATCATAGAGTTTAATACACATGTTAGCAAGTTCATCAGCATTTTTATCATCAATCTCATTAACACTCTCTTTATCAATATTATCATTATCAAAATAAAAGAAAGATTCAAATACCTCACAGTCTTTATCTTCTTGAGCCATGAGACAAAGCAGTGCTTTTTATTTTTCTTCTTCTTCTTCTCCTTCTCCACCTCCTGCTTCTTCTTTCAGTACTCTCATTATCATCAGAATAAAAGAAAGATTCAAATACCTCATAGTCTTTATCTTCTTGAGCCATGAGACAGAGCAGTGCTTTTTCTTCTTCTTCTTTTTCTTCTTCTTCTAAATCAACTTGCTCATCATCCCAAATGGCCAAGTTATCTTTCTTGAAGGATGACTTCCTCTTTTTCTTTTCCTTTTTAATCTATTTCTTTAGAAAAACTAAGTAGGCTATTTTGATATGTCCTAGTTTTTTGAATTCAAAGCAAGTTAGATTGGTGTTAGAAGGATTTCCTTAATCATTCTTATTTTGTTTCCTTCTTTGTGGAGTAACTTTTCTCTTTTCTTTGTCATTATTTTTCTTAAGCAGCTTCTACAGATTCTTGCTTAATGAGACTATATCAACTTCTTGATCTCCATTTTAACTACTGTCTAATTCATCATCATCATCAAATTCAAATGTTTTTGCAACTTTAAGTGCCAAGGTTCTCTTCTTTTTATCATCACCATTCTTTTTGTATCTTTTCAACTCTAGCTCATGTTCTTCCAAATTTTCATAGAGCTTTTGAATTGTTAGCATCCCCATCTTAAGTTATCCTTTAATTGCTGTCACTTTTGGCTGCTATTCCTCAGTTAGAGACCTTAGAATTTTGTACACTAAATTTGCCTTGTCAAATTTTCTGCCAAGTAACATTAGTTAGTTATAGCACTAAACCTTTGAATGAGATCCTTTATGGATTCTACATCTTCAACAATTTCCCACATGTTTACATCAGTTGCTTCAATGAAATCTTTAATTTTTTTGTTTCCAATAGGTATAATGTTTTCCATTGAAACTAGGTGGTTTATGCAAAGATGGACATTTAGGTAAGAAAATACAACTACAATCCATGATTTTCTAAAAATAAAGGTGTATCAAGAACCAAAGCTTTGATACTAATTGTTGGTCCTAAAAATTACAATCTTTCCTTTTTTGAAATAGATCTTTAGATTTGGTTTGGATTCTAATTATATTTCATAGATTTATTAATTGATTACTAATTGCACCAGAAGTCTTCAGTTTTTTTTTTTTTTTTTGTAATTCAAAAGATCTTTATCAAAGTCTTCAACAACAATTGATTAATTTCATATTGTAGATAGCAGAAACAAATTATCAAGTAGAATGTATGCAGAAAGATTAAGAGCACAAGATTTTTAAATTGATTCCACTTCAATTGAAATCACAATTAAAGTATATGTCCACTTAATTAATCATCAACTGGATGATAATTTTTTATTACTAAACACAGGAATTAACTGGGCTCCTGCACACCAGTTTATGCAAGACTTAACTGGGCTCTTGCCAACCTATTACATACAAGATTTGACCGGCTCTTACTAACCTAGATACAAAAATTCTTTATCTTCTACTAACTATAATTAACCTCATAATCAAAGAAGATATTATAAGAATTCTCTACTTAAAGAAGATGTCAAAGGAAGATCAACTTGTCCCTTTATATCTCAGATTTCTATCAATCTAAAAATCTAAAAACTGAACTAAGAGTAAAGTTAAGAAATACAATACTATCAATTGAGATGAAAATCCTAATTATGAAGTGTGTGTTCTTCACCAATTTGCTCCAAGAATAACTAAATCGATGAAATCTAATGAGGTAGTAATAGATTAGTTTATTGCTTTGAGTTTTCTCTATTTTTCACAATATATGTTGGATTTGAAATGAGGCTTGGGGTATTTGTAGTGTGGCAACTGACATTTGAAAAATAACTAACTTTTGAACTATGAATCGATTCATGAATCGATTCAAAGTGGTTACCAACTAATGAATCAATTTGTGAATGAATTCATCCATGAAGATTATCAAGAACTTCATGACCGAATTGATGCATGAATTGATTTACACTATAATGTAAGAAGTTATGAATCAATTATATAATTGATTCAGAAATATTCCAAACCTTCAGTCAAATAAATTTTCAAAACAATTGTTCATGAATCGATTCAAGTTTATTACAAGTTTTCTAATATGAATTGACTCGTGAATCGATTCACATAGTGAAAAATAGTTTTTATAAAAGTTTCACTATGAAAAAGTATTTGAAAACTTTGAATTTTTATTTTTTTGAAGATCATATCAAATGATTTATTTCTACTTGAATTTAACTACCATAAGAAACTTGGTTGGATCAAATTGGATTAGAGCATACTTACAAAAGATCCTAATAAAATCAACAAAAATACTATGTCTAAAGTGGATCTCTTGATTGAATCAATAAACATTTAACAAACATTAAACACATAAGCATATTATAATATTGATCAAAATTATTTTTCAACATCAAAACTGAAGAATATATACTAGCAAGGCTAACAAAATTAACTTATAGTATACATAGCATATGTAAAGAGGAAGGAGTAAATCATTCACTCACTAATTCTAAGTTCATTGAACTTAGTTTGAAGCGTTTCCACTTGACACGATTGCATTTTTCCACTCATCTTTCTAGTTCTATGCTTGAGACACCACTCCTTGGTTTCCAAGAGTTTACAAATCTATTTGAATGAGACCATATTTTCAACTTCAATTCTTAACGTGTGTATTATCCCTAACTTAGCTTAAAACAAACTAAACATATCATAGTTCTTAGTACCACCTACCTAACATTAGCCTAAACTATAGGACACTATACTAATCAAAATATTTTACTTATTTAGCCATAAGATTGGCTGGAATAATAGACTAGCCCAAAGCAGATTTTAGATTACACTTTATCTTCATAGAGTCTTCAATTTACCCTTAACCCATATGCATCTAGAAGAACATTAGATTGGTTCTCAAACCATCATCATAGTAGCTCCCTAACACTAATAGCCTTCCCAAAATAGCAATCATCGCTAGAATCCTTAATTAACCTATCCCAGTAACTAAATCTCTTACTCAAGTCAACTATGAATATTTGAAGTAAAGCAAACTAGAACTTTCAAAGTAATATAGGTATGAGATTTTCATTCTAAAAGCCAGTTTACACCATGTCTTATACAAGTTGCCCATATTAGCACTACTTTCTTAAATTTGACATCTCAATTTAATCATTCCTATTTTAATTCCTAACACTTGCAATTTAACGTTATCCACTATGGCTTCACAATTATTAACTATCATGTTGTCTAAGCTAGTATACTAACCAATGTCAAACCTTAAGTCCTAAATCATGCATAGTTTCCTACCAAAAATTTAAGCCAATAATCACCCTAATTTGAAATCACAGAGGAGTGGGAATAGATTTTACCTTGGAAATAACCCATTTGAGTCCTTTAAGGGAAAAGGTTGAAATTGGGTTTCAGCTCGTTGCTGCCAATTACCCTTCAAAGCAGCGGTGGCATGCTATGCTTAAGGAATAATAAGACTTTATCAAGGTGGATGATGGATGGCTCAATCGACCAACATTGGCTGTGAGGGCTTGATCAAACAGCATGGCTTCAATAGAAATAAGGGAAGCTCTCTATCGGGGTTAGCTACCAAATTGAACTAGCTTACTTCTAGAGTTGGAGTGGTTGTCAACGAAGATTGATGGACACTATTGACTGGTCCAGTGGAAATGGAAGTGGAGTTGCTACTAGGTTGTGCTCTGTTGAGGTTTTAACTTGTCGTTTGTGATTCCATCAAAAAGAAAAAAGGAAATGGGAAAAAAATTTGTTGCTTGGACTCAAAACTATGTAGTTTTGAGTTCAATTAAGAAAATGTGACCAAATAAAATAGAGAAAAGGAATTTGATTTTTAAAGAAAACATTTGTTCTAAAATCATACTAAGTTCTAGAAAGTGTAATTAGACCTCATAAATCAAGTTAAAGAAGTAATTACACCTTTTTTTTGTCATTAAAAGATACATCTTAATAATGTGTATTAAGTACCCCCAAATTATTAGAGTTATAAATTAAATGTGCTTTAATTAAATCCTAGAGGAAAACTATAACTTAAAGAGATACAATAAATAAATGTAGATTTCCTTTTAGAATTCTAATTAAATATGACACCACTCATTTATTAAAGCTTGTTATTTATTGTAATTACTAAATATCCCATGAAAGAATTTTTCTAATGTCTTGGGAATTACAAAATCTCCCCCTTTTACCAACACGTCTTGGCAAAGGAAATGATAGAAGTTGGCAGGCATAAGGAATACTCTAGCCTCATATGTCACATGGATTTAGGCATTAGGTTTATATTTACCTACCTTGCAAGGATTCCACTATACCATTAACACAATCCATGTCTATGCTCCCTCTCTTACTATATGGATACTATCCATATACTAATCTCAACCATACATTTATTGCATAATTGTCTTCTTCTAATCCCCTACAATTTTATTGACATAACCAATGACTGCACTTTTGACTTGAGAATCCCAAACTACCTAAAGGTCGATAGTCCTATATTAATTCTAAGAATAATTCTTATATTTATAGTCACACAACCATAATCATTATGCTAAAATCTCTATTTCATATACAAAACTTAAGTAAAGATTTCTATTACTTACTATCTTCTATTTATTGGAAATTATGAGTAAACAATTTAATCTACTACCACTATGTCTCTAAACCCTAAACTATTGAAAATCTCTATAAATTTGTTATCCTTACAGAGTAGGGCTCGCGCAAACTACTTCCAAGAACAATGTTATTTAACTTAAACGATTAATCTGAAAGTGAAATTTGCCAATAATTCAAGCCTACAATAGGAAATCACATAAATGTGAGATTTGCACAAGGACAAATGTTGCTATTCCATTTACTTTTCATTAATTCATGTTAAAAATCTAACCCAAATTTAGTCATGGTTTCCACTTAGGAATTTTAGTTTATGAAAGTCCTTCATAATATGAATACAGGGCTATCTATCATCAAATATTATTCTTGAGTGACTTGTAATAGATGCCCTGATATTGGTGGTTGAGTAAGTGGGTTGAAACTCAAATTTTTAATTGGAGCAAGAAAAAGACAATTAGCTAAATTTAAAAATGGTGAAAATAAAGATTTTGGCATTCTTAATTCATTTATTTATTCCTTCTTCAGAAGCAAACCATCCTCAAGAGTAACTACCTCTAACCATTTACGAAACACTTCCCTTTGGAAATAAACAGTTCATGAAAAAAGTCCTAGTTTTATCTAGCCACAAGAATTCAGCTACTAATACTTATAGTTATATTAGAAAAACAAATAAGACTATGGTTATAATTATAGTTTTACATGGTTTTTACTAAGCAACTCAAAAGATAAATCAATGGAACTTAATGTATCAACTAGAATTTTTTTGATGACTCAAAACTCTATTACTAATCTAGTCTTGTATAGCTGAAATAGATTTTTTTTTTTAACCAACCCCAAACTTATACCTAAACTAGGAAAATTACCAAAAATTAGTATTTCTAATTATTAGACCAGGATTTTACCATTTCACTAGAATGTTTAACCTAACTAACATACATGTATCAGTCAATTAAGCATGTTCAAGTCATCCACGACATGTTAAATACCATAGCATCCGACCTTGTACCTCAATAGAATTGCTAGATCCCTTCAGGATAATAATGCCAAGGAATATATAGCCATATGTATACTAATAAAGCATAAGTAAATTTTATTAATCATTTAGATTCATTTGCATGCATTACTAAATAGTTTTATAGTAATTCTTATTCTTAAATAAGCTAATAGAGGTAAGCATCCATTCAAGAAGCTAATAGTAGAATTTACTACTTTAATTAGACTTATTAACTAGTTATAAGGTTTGATGCGGTAAGCAAGAGATGGAAATCCTAAGAACTCAGTTTCTTAGTCACTAATATTAACATACATACTTATCTCCTTTTTGGATTCTTTTCTCTTTTTTTTCCCTTTAAACTTGATTAACCTTGATTCTAGTTCCTTGTTCCATTAACTTCCGAACCAGAAAGGTCACCCTATTTCATCTTGCTTACTAGTCCTTTTAGAACTTATAGACCCAGTAACATCTTACTTCCTTAACATGCAAACCCATTGTGAAATCCTCAACCCCTTATTATTATTTTATAATAGAATTCACAACAAGATAACACAAGCAATACCAAATAACATAAAAACTGAGAGAACTACAAGATTCAAACTTGGTAGTCAATGGAGGATTGTAAGAGAGTGGGATTAGGACGAATGACATAAAAAAATAATGATGAAAGTGGGGGCTAGATTTGGTACAAGAAGAAAACTGAGTTATGATTTTAACTTAAGTAAAATTTCTAGGTGTATTATACAAGTCCCATAGTATCCTTTATCACATGGATCTACTACTATTCTAAGCTCCTAACAAAAGGACTAGCATACGCAGATGATTAAATAATCTTCTCTTTCCTCACCCTTCCTATGTAGTTTATTTTGACGTTCATGGACTAGTCCAAAATTCATGCTTTTCTAAGGTCATTTACAATCTCACCAAAATAAGAGGTAAGTGAAAAAAAATTTTAAGGTCTAAAATATATAAAGACTAACAAAAAGCTTGATGGAGTCAAATTCTCCAAATAAACATCACTATAACTAATGAAGGGTAAAAGTTGATATAAAATTTCATCAAATGCCTCTATGTCTAAGTGATCCTACTGGAAATAAAAATCAAGTTCTAAGGAATATAATTCTCCAAATAAAGATATCCCTATTTATGTTTTATGTTCCTGGACACACTTCCATAGACTCAGTGTGTCTATCCCAAATTATCAGTTGTGGACTCAAGCACCTAGAATATAGAACCAGGCCTAATCCACCTTTATGATGCCCAAACTTTGGATACAACTGATGTAGAAAGATATATAGTGGAGGCTTCCTACAAGTCTTATACTCATTCTCTCAATAAACACTTCTTATTAAACTTTGTAGAAGATAAAACTAGCAATTTTCTCAGAAAGCCTGAAATTTTATTTCTCAAAAAGAAAAGATTTTAACACAAATTTAGCAAAGTTTCCTCATTTTTTTTTTTATGTTTGTCAAGGTCACAAGCCCTTGGTAAAATCTATACTTACAATAACCAATACATACACTCTATACAATAACTATTTACACACACACATGTAGACTCAACCAATGCAATAGCTGCTAACTTATAATTTTTCAAATGTTGTCTTTAATATCTAATCATAGTGGATTAAACTTGAAGGTGGGGTAGTGGTTGACAATTCTTTCATCCTGAAGATAAAACATATTTTAAAAAAAAGGATGAGTTTAATTGAAACTCTGTGAGTCATTTCTCCATAAAATCAAATCAATCATCATAGAATAGTTGGACTAGCTCTTCCTTACATTTTTCGCTCCTACAGATTGCCTTCATGAAAGATAATACTACTAAAAATCCGACTTACACCTTTTCGTAAAATAGATAATATGTTATATATTCAAGATACAAATTTGCTCTTTTAGGAGCTAATAATAAGAAATGCACTACTAACATTGAACAAGTGTCATAATTTTTTTTTTTGGATACCTACCACTCTTAAAAGTAACTCATTAATTAAGAAGTCCAAGCTCAAACCAATAATAAGAGTAATTTCATAATCCATAGGTTTTATATCACTAATCACTAGTAAGGACAATTTCACTTTTAACGGATTATGAAAAAAAAAATCCTTCTCTAGTATTGACCATATCACATCCAATAGAATATATAGAATCTTTCACTGACATGAACCATTTCACAAGCAATAGAATATATCCAAGTTAGAGTTCTTCAAGTAACTTACTATTACAATTATATTATTGTCATTTCATTTTTTCTCCCATATCTCCTTATCTCTCCACCATATTGACCTCCCCTTATCTTTCCATCATGTTAATAGCCATATAGATATAATTTCAAAGCATTTGTAGGTAATTTGAAGAGTCTATCTCGAGATCCGCATTTGTCAAGTCACAACACATTTAAAACAATTGTAACTTTCCAATAATCAGGCATTCAATTTTAATCCTTTGTTTCTACATGATAGACACACACATAACATTTACCATACTTATTAACTATCGACTATCATATAATATAAAACATACATTAACTTATCATATACTATTGTCCAATGACCCTCAAATTTGTGGGTTTTTGTCAAATAGGGGCTCATGGCCCTTAAGATTTTAAGACTCCTATTCCTACATTTAGGAATTAAATTTGTACTCCTTACTCACTTCAAGATCACTCATATTTTGGTTTAACAAGGGCCCATAGCCAATTAAGCTATGAAAGTTGACCCTGCTACAAATTATATAATATACATAACTGTAAGAAACAATTAGTAATATACTCTACTTAAGTTTCTATACAACAAGAAGAAACAAGCAACTCAAAATAACACAAAGTGCATACAACTCATCCTATATACCTAGTAATATTCAAGTTATTCACCATCTAATCCACAGGATGCTCACAACTCAATTGGACTAATAAGGCTAATCTACCCGATCAACCACAATAACTAGATAGCAACATAACAGCAACCTTGAAGGGACTCATGAACATAAGAGAACTAGTTTCTTTGGCGTACATATCTAACAAACCCAACTCCAATCAGGAAAGAAATTAGAATCCCATTAGCACAACAATTTAAAGAAATAAATCATCTACTCATCTTAAGTTGTCTTCTTTAGAGATGACTTTCCAACCAAATTCTACCTTTGTAAATCTTTACTAATATACTAATTTAATACTCTCATCAAGTAATTGAAAGCTTCAAAGGACAATAAAATCACACTTTAACAAAATTGGGGAATAAGGGTTTCACTAGATGTTTAGGAAATTTCAAAACCATAGATAAATTAACTTATAGTATAGCATAGCATATGTAAAGAGGAAGAGGTAAATCATCCACTCACTAGTTCTAAGCTCATTGAACTTAGTTTGAAGCTTTTCCACTTGACATGATTGTATTCTTCCACTCCTCTTTTTGGTTGCACAATTGAGATGCCATTCCTTAGTTTCCAAAAGTTTATAAATCTATTAAAACGAGGTCACACTTTCAATTTCAATTCCTAATGTGTGTATTATCCCTAATTTAGCTTAAAATTAACTAAACTTATTGTAGTTCTTAGTGCCACCTGCCTAACATTAGCCTAAACTAAAGGACACTATACTAACCAAAAGATTTTACTTATTTAGCCATAAGGTTGGTTAGACATAAGAGATTAGCCTAAAGTAGATTTTAGATTACATTTTATCTTCATAAAGTCTTCAATTTACCCTTAACTCGCATGCATCTAAAAGAACAATAGATTGGTTCCAAAACTATCATAATAGCAACCCCTAAAACACTTCCCAAAATAGTAATTATTGCTCGAATCCTTAATTAAGCTATCCTAATAACTAAATCTCTTATTCAAATTAACTATGAATATTTAAGATAAAGCAAACTAGAACTTTCAAGGTAGTATAGGTGTGAGGTTTTCATTCTAAAAGCTGGTTTACACCATGTCTTATGCAAGTTGCCCACATTAACACTACCTTCTTAAATTTGACATCTCAATTTAACCATTCCTATTCCTAATCCCCAAAACTTAAAATTTAATGTAATTTGATATAGTTTCACTATTATTCACCATCATGCTGTCTAAGTTACTGTACACACTAATGTAAAACCCAAATTCCTAAATCATGCATAGCTGCCTACCATATATTTGAGCCAATAATCACCCTAATTCAGAACCATAAAGAGCAAGAACATATTTTACCTTGGAAGTAACCCATTTAGGTCACTTGAGGGAAAAGGCCAAAATTAGGTTTTAACTCGTCATTGCTAATTGCCCTCCAAAGTAGCAATGGCATCCCATGTTGGAGGAATGATGAGACTTTATCGAGGTGGATGGTGATTCACTCAATCAATCGACACTAGCGGTGAGGGCTTAATTGAATGACATGGCTTCAATAAAAATAGGGGAAACTATCCGTCAAGGTTGTCGTCAAATTGAACTGGCTCACTTTTAGAGTTAAAGTGGTTGCTGGTGAGGATGAACGAACATTGATGGTGGTTCAATGGAAATGGAAGTGGAGTTGCGATCAAGCTACGCTATACTGGGGTTTTGGCTTGTCCTTCATAAGGAGAAGAAGAAAAAGGGCATTTTGTTAGAAAAAGAAAAGGAGATGGAAAAAAATGATTGCTTTAATTCAAAACTATGTAATTTTGAGTCCAATTGGAAAAACATGATTGAATAAAATGGGGAGAAGGATCATTTTTAAAGAAAACATATGTTCTAAGATTAGACTAAGTTCCAAAAAAGGGTAATTAGACATCATAAGTCAAGTTAAATAAGTAATAAAAGATACACCTTAATAATATATATTAAATGCCCCAAATCATTACTTATAAATTAAATTTACTTTAATTAAATCCCAAAGGAAAAATTTAACTTAAAGAGATACAATAAATGAGCCTAGAGTTTTTTTTTTCAAAATTCTAATTAAATGAGACACCACTCCATTTATTAAAGCTTGTTATTTACCTTTAATTATCAAATATCTTATGAAAGAATTTTTCTAATGTTTTGGGCATTATGATTGTTGACACCAAAATCTAGTCAACTGGTTTGAGTTCAATGCTACCTCTAACTACAAGCAAAGTATGACAAAAAATAGTGAAAAAAGACAATAGAAAAGAAAAAGGAAAAGCCACATCAGGAGTTTATCATGGTTCGACTAAAGCCAAGTTGGCCCCTACGTCCGCGTTGTTATTTGATTATCCACTAATGGGATTGTTTTTACAGAGTATGGATACAATAACAAAGTTTTCTCATAGTGAACAGTATTCTCGCTCAATACTAGCTGAGTTTCTAAATGTATCAACTTCCTCCTGCTTTACGATGACCTTCCCTTCCTATTTATAGAAAGGGAGAGGGTTACTACAAGTGTAATTTTATAAACAACAAAATGATTATCTCCGTCGCTCTAGGCATTTAATGCTTGGCGTCAGGTAAATAATGATTGACAAATCATTGTCAGACTTCCAGGAAGCTGATGTGTAGGTTTGGAGGCTGAGCTATTAGTTAGAGATGTGTGCCTTGGTTGCCGATTAGGTTCCGTATAGGTATTTATTTCTGATGGGCGAGCTGCAAGTTAAGTGAGCTAGTGGTTTTGGTTGACTTCACCATCTTTACTTGGTCATCCTCTTTAAGGGTAGCAGGCTTCTTACTAAGGGAGTGAAAGCCTTCTTAGCGAGCCGCGCTCTCCGCTTGCAACATTGTGAGATGTCTTCGGCTCGCGTCTGACAATCCGAGGTCCTCACTCAGTGACCTCGAGCTCCGGTTTGGGCCTCCATCTGAACTGGCCATGCCTCCTATTGGACCTTGGCCGACCTAAAATATACTTCTGAAAAATGCCTATAATATAAGCCCCACAACTCTCAGCTCGCTTTGTGGGCTGGGAGTTGCAGTTAGTAGTCAAAGTCTTCGTCTACAATTTATAGGATGGCTAAGTCTTCATGCTTAGACTGCCGTGTTATCTTTTCTGTCATTTAGGCCTTCATTTCCCATACTTTAGGCCATACCCCTCACTGTGCATTACATCAACTGGGATAGCCAAATGTTCCTTGGGTTATAGGATGAACTCGAGTAGGTTTATAAAGGCTTGTGAGGCTCTTCTTGTTTCCTTGTGAGGTTGTCTGATGGATGCCTCAGTTAAGCCATTCATCCTCTTAATGGTTTGGCTTCCGTAGAAGCTTTTTGGGACATGGATAGTCTATTGCAGTGGTTTCAGAGACATGGATAGTCTGTTGCATGTGATTTCCTTGTACAGCTTCTCTCTTTGGCTCCTAGAAGTCTTGTATAGATCTTGGATTATTTTTTCATAGTTATTCCATGAAGTTTAGCCTTGCTAGCTGTACTCCTGGCTCCTTTTTGAATTGCTCTGGGTTTAAGGAGTCAGGAAAGGAACCGTCGGCTGAGAAAGGCCATAAGCAGGAACAGTTGTGTTCATTCGTATTTCATCTGATGGAGTTTGCCTCCTAGAAACTAGCTCTCCTTTCCCTTGTGGGAGTATTAGCTTTAGGCTTTTGCTTTGTTCTTGTATATTAGCTCTTCTGATGTAAATCTGCCTCATTGAGGGAGGTCTTTTAATGAAGCTTTGAGTAAAATGTTTGCACTCTCTTGTCTTTCCAAGTCTGTTGTATGGACGGTTCGATTAGTTACCATTGGCAACATGATTTACCCCTACAAAGTCATAATTCAACAATCATTGTGTAAAGTGTTTGATGGGATAATTGACCCTTGTTATAAGAAATTTGAGCCAATCGGCTCTAATTAATGAGTTTCAATTCAAAGGATATATGTCATATGGCTAATTATTCGTGCCAGTTTACGTAAGAATTTTGTGTATGGCTAACATTACTTAGATGCGAGGTCTTAAATTTATCCGTGCAAGCATTTAGTGCATGGAGCACTGCTTGGATGTGTCTCACGTAAGCATTTAGTGTGTGGCTAGCGTTGCTTGGACATGAGATCTTGAGTTTGTCCACACAAGCATTTAGTGTATGGAGCACTGCTTGGATGTGGCTAGCGCAAGCATTTAGTGCGTAGCTAGTACTGCTTGGGCCTGAGATATTGAATTTGCCCATGCAAACATTTAGTGCGTAGAGCACTACTTGGACGTGAGATTTTGAGTTTGCCCGTGTAAGCATTTAGTGCGTGGAGCATTGCTTGGATGTAGCTCATGCAAGAATTCTGTGTATAGTTAACATATTATTTGGACGTGAGATCTTGAGTTTGTCTGCCCAAGTATTTAATGCATAGAGCATTGCTTGGATGCGACTCGCATAAGCATTTAGTGTGTGGCTAGCACTGTTTGGACATGAGATATTAAGTTTTCCTACGCAAGCATTTAGTGCGTGGAGCACTGCTTGGACATGGCTTGCGCAAGCATTTAGTGTGTGGCTAGCACTGCTTGGGCGCGAGATATTGAGTTTGCCCATGCAAGCATTTAGTGTGTGGAGCACTGCTTGGACTCGAGATCTTGAGTTTGTTTGTGCAAGCATTTAGTGCGTGGAGCACTACTTGGACACGGCTCGTGCAAGCATTTAGTGCGTGGCTACCACTACTTGGACACGAGATATTGAGTTTGCCCGTGCAAGCATTTAGTGCATGGGGCACTACTTGGACACAAGATCTTGAGTTACCTGTGTAAGCATTTAATGCGTGGAGCATTACTTGGATGTAAGATCTTGAGTTTGCTCGTGTAAGCATTTAGTGTGTAGAGCACTGCTTGGACGCGGCTCATGCAAGAATTCTATGTATAGTTAACATATTACTTAGACGTGAGATCTTGAGTTTGTTTGCGTAAGCATTTAGTGCATAGAGCACTGCTTGGATGTGGCTCATGCAAGAATTGTGTATAGTTAACACATTACTTGGATGCGAGATATTGAGTTTGTCTGTGCAAGCATTTAGTGCATGGAGCACTGCTTAGACGTGGCTCGCGCAAGAATTCTATGTATAGTTAACACATTACTTGGACGTGAGATGTTGAGTTGTCATCGTGGTCTGATGTTGCGTAGCATGCAATCCCAACGAACCGTTTGGTACTCTTGTTCATCTCACATGCGCGGCTTTTCATTTCCCGACAACGGCTGGTAATTATTTCTTCCTAATTTCAGTGCTTACGTGCTGCGTCATTATGAGCTGGCCGCTGTCTTCCTTGGACTGTTGGATCATGGGTAACTGACAGCCCTTTTAATCCAATGGTGGGATTACATTCCCTTATAAATTGAGAGTTGTTTCCTTCTCCCTCTCAGTTTGCCATTTGAAAGCTTCCGAACTTCCGGTGTTCTCTACTCATCTACCTCTTCGGCCGATGCAGCAGCTTCTTCACTACCTGTTTCCACCACTTTCTGTTCATTCACCTAAGCTTTTTAAACCTTTCATTTCCATTAACCATGGTATGTTCCTTCTAACCCTGCATTTTATGTGTTTTCTTCCTTTGCTAAAAATAAGGGACTTGACTATGGCTGATTAGAGGATAATTAGGTTAATAGGTTAAGAACATTTAGATGCTCGATTTTGTTTTGATCAGAAGAGTTGGGCTGCCGGTAGACTTTAGGATTTCGATCATTGGTTTTAGTCTTTTAAGATTTAGTGGTTCATTCGGAATGTTTCCTCCATTTGTCAAAGTCTGAGTTGTCAGTGCGGTGATATAGGGTGTGCATGGCCTGCGAAATAGAGGGTCATTAGTCTTAGTTTTTGGTACAGTTCACCCTCAGTGACCTAACCAGCCTTTTTTCTTTTTCTTTGTGTAGATGGGAGCAGGCCATGTACGTCGCTGCCACGTAATTAGGAACAAGGATGATGAGCCAGATTCATCTTAGAGCACGGGATTGTTCGTCATACTGACGGAACGATGTTGAGCGGGAGAGAGGTCGCTGCAGATGCGAGCACTCACCTGAGACACACTGAGGGCCAATAGGCCATTGCGACCCAACATCATGACCATCAATCATTCAAGTTACATTCTTCGACTGTTCACCTTTGCGACGTACAAATCGTGATTTACTCATGCCAAATCCTAAAGGGGTGCAACATTATGGTCCCTATTCCAGATGACTATACCTCTCATCCTCCTTGGGGCTTTGTAGCTATTAGTATCCCGTATCTCACCATAAGATTAAGATTCCCCTTACAACCTTTTATTGTTGATTTTTTTAACAAAGCAAAACTTAGCCCTTTCCAACTTACTCCAAATTCATACACCTCACTCATCTCGTTAGCCCTTATCCACATAGGCAATGGACTTCCTCCACTGTCACCCGAAACCCTGTGCTACTTATATGACTTGAGGTGTGTGAACTCGAAGGACAGGCTCTACTACCTCTTTACTCAACAGACACCACATAAAAGCATCCTACTACAGGAGGGTGTGAAGGGGAGATCCAATACGGGGCCTTATACAACCTCAAGAATTTTGATTTCGTTCTCGTTCCGGGTAAGTAGGTTGGGTGTGAATGAGTTTAACAATTGATTTTTGCTTTTGATTCTGACTTTTTGCTTGATTTTGTAAATGGGACTGGTAAACAACCCATACTAGGAGCCAGGGAGTTGGGGATCTTCAACCAGTTCATTACGACTAGGGATTTCAAGAATGATTTCTGATTTGGCAAGGACATCCTTTGTTATTACAAACTTGCCCCACCAAAACATATCGTGGTAACTAGAGAGGTGGGAATTTTCCAATTAACGGAGGTCAGACCTGCCAACTTTGATGACTACGACAAAATTATGGAATTGATCCTCAAGACGCCCCCTCGGACAGCAAAGACAAGGCTACTCTAGCTCACGAGATCGATCCAACTCCTATTCCCATCGAACAGCCCCCAGCCCCTAAAGTAGAAGCAACTCCAACTATCATAGAGCAACTAGCTACTCCTACTACCGTCAGTTCACCCAAACTAGCCCCCACGTCACGATCCAAAGAAGTAACGACAGCTGATGTCACCAGTCCTTCTTGTCCCCTTCCATAAAAGTGGAAGGTTAATAAAGAGAAAAAGAAAGTGGCCTCCCATAAATGAGCAATATTAGGGGTCAAGATCATGGGACCATTGGCTGAACCTAGCTCCAGGATGAAAGGGTATGCTCAGACCTTCGTCAAGAACCTGATAATGATCTTGGGTTTTGGTTGCAAGGTCAGTGTGCTGGAAGCTGAGGATTTCACCATTAAGAGGTTGGCAGGGTTTGCGGCTCATCACAGTCTGGTGGTAAGTATTGTTTCTTTCCTTAGCTACTTTGCCTATTTTCAAGTCTAACCTTGCTGCTTGTCTTTGCAGAATTTGCTGACATTGATGAAGATTACAGATACGCTCGAAGACCAGGACAATGAGAAGTCTGCTCTCGTGGATGAGCTGGGGGTTCAAATCGCTGAGGTTTTGGAGCTCAGAGAGAAGGTCAGAGAGTTGAAGGGTTCCCTATCCTGCAAGGCAGGGTGCCAATGACTTAAATAAGGCAAGAATAGAGCTGGATGAAGTCCAGTTACAACTACAGTTAATGACCAAAGTGGCGGACACTACTGAGGAGAGGGCGAGATCTACAGAGCAGCAAGCCGAGGCCTCTACCGAAGAGCTAAGGGTACTAAAAAGAGAACTTCAACTTGCTCTATCAGGTCCCAAAGATATAACGATTGATGGGTAAAACTTAAAATTAAATGTGCAAAATTTGGATAAATGTGGATTTTGCCCTTTTCTCGTTGGAGAATTATATACAGCTTTGTTTATTTTAAACCTGTTCTTAATATTGAAAGTAGAATTGATGATCAATGAAATAAATTAATAGATATTTAAAATTAAAGAAAATAGTAGAATGTGAAAATTGAAAAGAGAATTTGAAACGCAGCTTTTTAAAGTGGTTCAACTTGAATTGAAACTGCAATTTAAGTGTACTCCACTTGACCTTTCATCAACTGAAAAACTTCTTCAATTTATCAAAAATCATCAGGATTATCAAGCTCCTGAACTGCTAGTTTTGCAATATACACGCAAGAAATTAATAGGTTTCTTGCTAACCTAGAAGAATCGGGACAAGCTCTTCTAAACCTAAAACAAATACAAGATTAACAGGTTCTTGCTAACCTATACAAGATTTCTAAATCCCTAGAAATCTCAAAAATAAAAACAGAGATAAGAAATGTAGGAAATACAATACCAGATGTTTAAGA
>JANHAO010003021.1:0-27124 GCA_026873985.1 Saraca asoca | reverse complement strand
CAAATCTAAAATTTTCATAAACAAAACAACAACACCACTTTAAACAAAAATAACCAATAACACAGATTGATTTATAAAAATCACTTTCAAACTTCAACAATTTAAGTCTAGAAATTATCAAGATAACTCTATTTTCATAGAGTTATCAATGGGTTACAAGTGTAATTTGACAAGTTGTAAAACTATCTTTTCCACCATTATCAACAATAAATGCATGCTTGGCAATTTAATATTAGTTTTTAGAGGCTGATGTGTCAGTTTTAAGGACTGACTTGTTAGTTGGAAGAATATGCCTCAGTTGATGACTGGACGTGGGTGTTTCAAACCTATGCTTAGGGAAGCTTGTTTGGCAGTCTGGGCTCATACAGGGTAACTTATTGGCTATGCTAGTTGATCTCATGCTCAAGTTCAATCAAAGTGAGTCTTTTGAAAGATGGTTGGTGTGGCATGCTTCAACTAGTGAATTAGAGTTTGTCTTCAATGAGTTGGAATCTTGGTCTTGTCCTGTGTCCTGAATTTGCAACTGGCGAACTGGTGCCTCTATCGAGTGACCTTAGTTTTTTAGGTGATTTGGGCCCTTTTTGTTGGACTTGTCTCTTGTTGGGCTTTTACTGGTCCATTTTGCATTACCCAAAAATACCCACAACATTAGCCCCCCAACTCTCAGTTCACTTTACAGACTGAGAGTTGCAGTTTGCTGGCAAAGTCTCTGTTTGCAGTCTATAGTGTTGTCAAGTCTTTGCTTATAGTATGTCATGTTGTCATTTCAAGCTTCAATCTTTCATTTCATCTACATCAGGCCATAACGCCGTTGGCATGGCAGCCTTGTTTTCTTCTGAATCGTTAGATCAAGAATAGCCAGATATCCTTTGGATTCTTCAGTAAAGGCGAACTAGTCTATATAAGGTGTGAGAAATGCTTGTTCCTTCTCCAGAGAAAGACCTAATGGGTGCCTTAGTTAAGCCTCCCATGTTTCTGATGGTCTGAATCTTTGGTGGAGTTCTGCAAGGTGTGTATGGCCTACTATGACAATTCCTCTTTAAGGATCTTAGGAAGTTTTGTTATAGGATCCCATGGACAATTTCTCTTTGAAAATCCCGGGAAGCTTTGTTACATTCCTTCATAACCCCTTCATGGCTATATTGAATAATACAGTTCTTTCACCCTTGTCCTTTGGCCTTCTTGCATGGTAGCATAGGGTGTCTCTAAGTTTCCAAGTACCTTGGGGTGATGAAGGTGAAGGATGTTCTCTTTGCTCAAGAAGGCTAGAAGAGACTTGAGCATCCACCTTGTGGGCCTCAAATGCTGACCCTTCCAATCTAGGTACCTTGAGGGCATTCAAGTTAGGGAAGAAACTGTAAGCTTGGAAGGAGGGTGAGGAAGAGTTGGAGCATTTTGGCTTGCCCACTGATCCCACGGCTTGTTGGAATTCAGCTCTTCCTTAGCCAATTGTAAGCTTGCTTTGATTTGTACTCTTGAATCTTCATATAATTTTACCTTGTTGAAAGAGGTCTTGTAATAAATAAATTTTTTGTTGTTCTTATTTTTCCAAGCACATCATATTGGTGATTTAGTAGGTTATAGATGGCAACATAAATGAGTTCCTGCAAACCACAACTTGATAAGCATTAGATAAAATGAGTGCTTGATAAGCCAATCAACCTCAAATAGCATAAATTAAATTAATATAAATAGGCTTTATCTAATAAATCATGACTTAAAAGGACATGTGCCATATTGAACAACCAATTAGTCGTATTAGCTCATCTGGGTTGACAATGAACTTGAGTACTAGAGTGCCTTTGCTAGTAATGAGTTTGGGCACTAGAGTGCCTAAGTTAGCACAAGATTGAGTATTCAGGTAGGTCACACAGATGCACCTTAGTCCACACAAGATTTTGGTGCCTAGGCAAGTCACATGGATGTGCCTCAGCTAGTACAACTTGGATGTGGAGTTTTGGTAGGTTGCATAGATGTGCCTTAGTTCGTATAAGATTTTGGTGCCCAAATAGGTCACACAAATGTGCCTCAACTAGCACAACTTGGATGTAGAGTCTTGGTAGGTCTCATGAATGCGCCTTAGTCTGCACAAGATTTTGGCATCCTGTAGGTTACACGGATGCACCTCAGCTAGCACAACTTGGATGCAGAGAGGATAGGGAGCTGTAATCTACTACTTGCAATCTATGATCTCAAGGGTTGCTTGACATACTTTCACTCACTGTCTACAACTCCTAGGTTTTTACCACTATCTCATGTAATCATTTCTGCCTTGGCAAGTGTCATTGCCAAGCTGGCGACAACTCACAGCTAGCATTTAGCGAACCATTAGATTATGGGTATTTGATAGGCTCCCAAATTCAACGATGAGACTTCACGTAATATAACTTGAGGAGAATTCTTTTCCCCTTTTCATTTATCATTTGAAATTTAGAGCTCTCTGACTTTTTTTCTTCATCCTCTCTGTCAAGCCTGTGTCTACTCATCGCCATTCACTGCTGTTGGTGTTGTCCCAGCTTACTAGGCTTGTGATTTGAGTTTTTAACCTTTGAAAACCAACTTTGCATTCGTCTTGGACCTTCTCCTCCAATTAAAATGATGAGTTTTCTTTCTTCAATTTGTGGTTTCTAAATGTAGTTGTTTCGTGGTCTATGTGAGACTTGCTTGCTTATAGTTGAAAAATCTAAATACTGGATGAAGTTGTCTGCCTATGCATTTTCTTTTGTTTGGTTTGGTTTTCCTATTTGATTTGTTAGTAGACTCTAGGGTTTTCAATTGTCGTTTCGAGTCCTTTATCGATTTTCTAGGTTTTAGTGTCTAACAGTCGAGTCCCCTTTGTCTCCTGGAGTATAGGCCTTAAATGTGGTGACCTGAGATGTATGTGGCCTACGGTATAGGAAATTGCTAGTCTTAGTTTTCTTGATATGGTCTATTTTTAGCAACTTGACCACCCCTTTTCTTTTGTAGATGGTAGCTCACAAATGTCGAGGTCACCGAATAGGGAGTGATAAGGAACTTGACTTTCCAGATGCGATCATAAAGCTGATTTGGCTTATAGGTGAAGTGACCTCAAGGAATGGTGAGGTCATTGGGGAGTTCAGTGCTCATCCAGACCTTACTGAGGACCAAGGGGATCACTCGATGTTTAGCCACCACATCTTAACCATCAGCTTCAACGAACTCCAAGGTGTGATTTAAACATTTTGGCTCCCCAAGGGATGTCATGTCATGTCACCCTCTCCTAGCGATCACGTAACCTATCCACCCTGAGGGTTTGTTACAGTTAGCCCTCAGCATTTCAACACTGAGTTTAGGTTCCGGATACACACTTACATTGTCAATTTATTAAATAAGTTGAAACTCTATGCCTTCCAACTCACCCTGAACTTCTATTCCCAACTCACCTCCTTGGCACTTGTATATCTGAGGAATAACCTCCCCCCACCATTTGCCAGGGTTCTTTGTTACCTTTATAGTATTAGAAGTATGAGTTTGCAGGAGGGGATCTGCTACCTTTGAACTTGTCAAACTGAGCATAGGAAAATTTTGTTGTAGGGTGATGCCAAAGGCAAATCTAACATGGGAAATTACAAAACCCATTGATTTTACATCTCTTATCCATCTTTGTGGTACCTTAATAATTTTTGTTTTATTCTTACTCCCAGTGAGCGAACTGAGGATGTGCGAGTTTGATGAGCTTTTATACTTGTTTCTCTTGTTTTAACGCTTTTCATTTTTTATAGATAGGGCTAGTAGGAAACCAACCCTTGACATCGAGGAGCTTAGGGTTTTGGATCAGTTTGCTACTTCGAATGATCTCTAGAATGACTTTCAATTTGATGAAGGCCTTATGTGCTCGCACAAGCTTGCTCTAACTCTAAGTACTGAGCTCACTAAAGAGATTAGAGCCCATCAAACCAAAGAGATCGGCCTAGTGAGCTTTGAAAATTTTGAGGACACAATGAAGCTCATCCTTTGAAAGCCTCCACTTGATGTTTCTACATTTACCTCATCAGCTTCTAATGCCAACAAAACTCTCGTCGTTGTAAGTTAACCTTCTGCTTTGGCAGTTGCACCCTTGTAGAAGTTGACTCCCACTGCATATTCTAAGGTAGCTGCTGTAGTTAAGGTCGCATCTCCCTCTAAGCCCCCTGCCAAAAAGCAAAAGAGGAGCAAAGAGAGGAAGATTGCTACCCCCTGAAAGTAGATGGTGCCAAAAGTTGAGGTCGAGGAGCAACCTATTGGGCTTGGCCCGAAGATAGAGGAGTACTTGGATTACATCCTAGATAACATCAATGTGATCATAGGGCCTTACAGTAAGGCCAAAATGTTGGCATTAGAAGACTTCTCAACCAAGGGGTTGACGAACTATGCGTATTGCCATAGCCTATTAGTAAGTAGAGTATTTTCATCCTGGTTCTTCTACTTTCTTCATAATCTAACTTGACCATTTGGTTCTTCAGAACTTGCTAACAATGATGATGCTAAACAAAGCATTTCAAACCCAGGGCAAGGAAAGTAATTCATGTGGATGATTTGGCTGCTGTCACCGTGAGGTGTTGGAATTGAGGCAGAAAGCTAAGGACACCGAGGTTGCTCTATCTCGTGAAGTGGCAAATTGTAAGGCCATTGCATTAAACCTTGGTAGAGCAGTTAACGATTTGGTGAAAGTGAGGATCAATCTGGACTTGGCTATCCAATGGGCCAAGATTGGAGTGAACGAGTTGAGATAACATAGTAGCAAGTTAGGGCAATAGAGAAACGAGCTTGGGTAGTGGAGCAGTGAGTCGAGGTTGCTACAAAAAAGCTTGAAGCAGCTAAAAAGGAAATTGTTCTTGGGAAGGAGGAAGTCACTAAGGTCAAAGTAGAGATAACCTTGCTAGTTGCGGAAATAGTAGAAAAGGTAGAGTCCAAAACTAGCTCGTCCTTTTTCTACACCTTGTGGGAGCAACATCTAGAGATGAACTTCTCTTTTTTTTTAGTCAGGAGATGCTTAAGGCTATTGAACACTTCAAGAGGACTGCTAAGGCCAGATCTTCCAAAAAGGGCATAAAGTCTACAGTTGAAGCTCCTCCCATTAAGGGTGCCACTAAAAGGGAAAGTGGCTTGTAGGTCATGGAAGCTGCTAGTGATCAAGTGATGGGTGACCTTGCTACTCTTATCGTTGACCCTTTGCCCCAAGAAGGACTAGCTCCTGAAGATCCAAGTTCTTAGGCCATGACTCTATATGATTTTGAATTTCTTTTCTTGAATTTTATATCTATTTTTGGACTTTGTATAAATTTGCTTTGTTGAATGAACTCAGGCTTTGTATTGAATGAACTTCTATGATATTCTTACTTGATTCCTCTCAGTCCCATAATTGATTGCTTCATATGCATGACTTAATAAATTTATGCAAAAATGAATGCCTAATAGGTTACACTTTAGTTAACATTCTTCGTCTAATGCATCATTTATTTCCTGTGCAGGACTTTATTCAAACTTTACTCAGAAACAAACAAATATAGATATAAAGATTCAAGGAAACACTTAAGTGCTTTCATTAATTTTTGGAACAATTTTACAAAATTCAAATCTCTATCAATAGAATGGGCAGAGATGCTCAACGTTCCAAGCTCAAGGGAATTATGTTCCATCCATGCTCGCCAGGTGATAAGCTCCATTGTCAATGACTTTCTTGATGATATATGGGCCTTCCTAGTTTGGTTCTATGTTCCCTTCGTTGGCCTTGCATATGCCTAGAAGGATAAAGCATAAAACAAGATCGCTAGGTTTGTAGCTTCGAGCTTAAACCTTTCTATTGTAGTATCTCGTAGTGAGCCGCTGAACGTTATCTTTTGGATTGAATGTTGCTCACCATTGCGTGGTCACCTCGAATTCTACTGGGATCATGGCCTCAAATCCATATACCATCGAAAAGGGAGTTTCTCCTATGGTGCTGCAAGCTGTGGTTTTGTAAGCCTAAAGCACCTTCTATAGTTTGTCTACCCATGCTCCCTTTTTGGCTTCCAATTACTTTTTAAATATCTATTTAATGATCTTGTTGACGACTTCAACTTGTCCATTGGCTTGAGGATGATCCACAACTGAAAAGCTTTTCACAATCGCAAGGTTGGTGCAGAACTTGATGAACTACTCACTACTGAATTGGGTCCCATTGTCAGTGACAATCTGTTGAGGGACTCTAAATCTATAGATAATTTTATCCCATGCAAACTTCTTGACCTTAACAGAAGAGATTTATGATAGTTCTTTTGCCTCTTCCCATTTGGTGAAATAGTCAACTGCAACTACTGCATGCTTGCAGTTTTCATGACCTGTTGAGAGTGGTTTAATTAGATCTATGCCCCAGATTAGAAAGGGCTATGGACTAACCATTTGTTGTAGGTAAGTTGGTGGAGCTCATGGAACTTTAGTGAACCTCTTGCACTTGTCACATTTCCTCACAAGGTCTAAGGCACATTGCTTCATTATTGGCCAATAGTACCCTTTCCAGAGTGCTGTCTGAGCTAAAGATAGCCCCCAACATGATTTCCACAATGGCTAACATGGATATCTTTTGAGATGGTTTCACAATCAAGGCCATCAATGTATCTTAGAAGTAGAGTTGAGAACCTTTTTTTGTACAGCACATTATCATAGATGTAATATCTGGCTGCCCGAGCTCATAATCACTACGCCTCGAGCTTATCTAAAGGCAACTTATCATCTTGTAGGTAATTAAAAATTGGGCCCATCCATGAGTCTTGGGCTATGGCAATTGTCATTACAGTATCTCTTTGTTCTATACTTGGGGACAAGAGGAATTCCGCTAGGATTACCCCTATGAATTTAGCATCCTTTATTGTAGCTAGGCGAGCTAGGGTATCAACATGCGTATTTTGAGGTCGTGGTATTTGATTGACTTCATAGTGTTGAAATGAGCTCAGTAATTCTTGGGCCTTCTACAGATAAATGGTCATTTTTGACCCTCTATTATGGTACTCTCCTCGTACATGGCAAACATCGAGCTGTAAATTGCTAAAGATCTTTAGTCTTTCAGCTAGCACTTCCCTTGCTAGTCGTAGCCTAGCTAGTAGTACTTCATACTCAGCCTCATTATTTATGGCTTAGAAGCCAAACTTTAATGCGCAAAGGATTTTATGCCCCTCTCAATTGATGAGAAGTACTACTGCCTCAGCTTTTTACTCGTTTGACGACTCATCAACATAGAATTCCTAACATGGAGCCTCTAAAGTCTCTATTTCATCCTGCACGGGCCCAATAAATTTAGCAATAAAGTTTGTTAGAGCCTACCCTTTGATCACCAATCTAGGCTTATACTTGATGTTGAACTAGGCTAACTTAATTCCCATTTGAGTAGGTGACCTAAGATATCCATCTTTTGTAGGACTTGTCTAAGTGGCAACTGTGTGAGCACTTCTATGCTATGTGCTTGGAAGTAGAGTCACAGCTTTCTTGATGTAACTACCGGTAGTGGGCAAGTTTTTCCATAGGTGAGTACCTTGTCTCAGCATCCTATAGCCTTTTGCTCATGTAATAAATAGGGAACTAAGCTCCACCTTCTTCTCGCATCAAAGCCATACTAAGGGCATATTAGGATACTCTTAGATAGATGATTAGCTTCTCACCCTCCTTTGGTTTCGACAAAAGAAGAGCTCGCCTGAGATATTGTTTTAGCTACTGGAAGGCAACTTTGCATTGTTACGTCCACTTGAACCTCTTTACCTTTTTTAGGATGTCGAAGAAAGGAACACATTTATTTATTGCCTTGGAAATGAATCTGCTAAGTGCCGTGACCTGACCATTTAAGCTTTGAATGTCCTTAGGACTAGTAGGGGACCTCATATCAATAAGGGCTTTGATCTTTTCTTGGTTCGCATCTATTCCCTTGCCATTTACCATAAACCACAAGAACTTTCTCGAAGCAACTCCAAATGCACATTTATGAGGATTTAGCTTCATTTGGTACTTCCTCAGGATTTGGAATATCTCTCCTGAATCCTGGACATGGTTTGCAAGCTGCTCGGGCTTTACCAATATGTTATCCATGTACACCTCCATGGTTTTTCCTATTTGCTCTTGAACATCATGTTCACCAACTGTTGATAGGTTACCCTTGCATTTTTAAGTCCGAAAGGCATCACTTTGTAGCAATACAATCCATGGTTAGTGATAAATAAGGTGTATTCCTTATCTTGTGGGGCCATGGGCATCTGGTTGTATGTTGAGTAAGCATATATGAAGCTAAGGAGTTAGTGCCCTAGTGTTGTATCCATGAGCTGATCGATTCTTGGCAAAGGCAAACTATCTTTTAGGCATGCCTTATTGAGGTAAGTGAAGTTGATACAAGTCCTCCACTTCCCATTTTCCTTCTTTACAAGGACAGGTTGGCTACCCAAGTGGGGTAATATGCTTCCCAAATAAACTTGTTAGCTAGAAGTTTATCACCTCCTCCTTCAGAGCGGCATAACGATCAGTAGTCATTGGTATTCTCTTTTGGTGAACTGGCTTGTGTGGGGGTTGATATTGAGCTTGTGGGACATAACTACAGGATCGATTCCCACTATATCTTCATGGTTCCAAGCAAAGACATCCAGATTCACCTTGAGAAACTTGGTCAGCTATGCTTTCACATTTGGAGGCAAGCTTTTCCCTAACTTGATGCATCTCTCAACATCTACCTCACTAACCTGCACGTCTTCAAGCTCTTCCACCGGGCCTATTGCTCAATTAGTGTCCACTTTGCAAGGGTCGAGGTTATGGCTGACCTCTATGGTGCTTATGGTTCATGGCTCTCCATCGGACACCACATGGACCTTTTTCCCTTGCACCCCAAGCTTGACTGCCTCTTTGCAGTAGCATCTAGCTACCTACTATTCTTCGTGCAAACATTTGACTCCATTGGGGGTCAGGAATCTAATGGTGAGTGTCTTGTTTGACATAAACATATCCAGGTCATTCATTGTGAGTTGTCCCAGCACTATATTATAAGTCAAGGGACAATCTATGGTAAAAAAATCGACCATGATAGTAGCTTAACGGTCCAAGACCCCTAGAGTAAGTGGGAGCTTAATCTATCCCACCAATAATATCCTATGTCCTATGAAACCATAGAAAGGCTTAAGGGAAGGAATCAACTGGCTTGCATTCACTCCTATTTGATCGAAGCATCCTTTGTACATTACATGTATCAAGCTGCTAGTGTCAATCATTATTCTCCTCACCTTAGCATTGCCTATTTTGGCTCGGATAACCAGTGCATTGTTGTGAGGAGTGTGTATCCCTTATGCATCTTCTTTTGTGAATTTGATGTTGTCCGAGGCTATTCTGGCTTTCTTTGCAACTTGACCATCAGAACTACCCTTTTGACCTTCTCTATTGCTCCCGCTATTATTCCTTGTTTTGCTCTGATTGGAGCCACTTGACTCATCTTTCTAATTAGGGTTTTTAGGGCCGAAAGTCTCCTCCCACCTAATCTCTTTAGCTATTCGGTCATAAAATTCACCCAAGTCTTTCACTAGGGACTTGTATATACTCTCATAGAGCTTGCCATCCTTGTGAAGTCTAGTTGAAATTGCTGTAAGGATGCTCTCGTCTGAAGGATTTTTCACATTGCTGACCTCGCATCTAAATCACGTGTGTAATCTTTCAGCAATTCATCTTTCCACTGGAAGACTGTTGCAAGGTGACAGGATAGTGTGAGCTATCTTTTTAGTGTGTTGTACTGGCTCAGGAATCTCATTTGGCATTCTTTCTAACTATGAATGCTGTGAGAAGGGAGACTCTTAAGCCACGTTCGAGATATTTCCCTAAAGGTGGTAGGGAAAATATGGCATTTAACTAATGAATTGGTGGTTTAGAGATCCATTTGGAAATTAAACACACCCAAGTGGTTGTATGGGTCATTGTCCCTATTGTATTGTGGGATGTTTAGGATTTTAAATCTACGAGGAAGAGGCTCTATCTCAATCTCCTAGGTGAAAGGCATCTTCTCTTCATAGCAATCTTGACTACTCTGAGTTGCAAGTCATTTCTCTAGCTGCTGCACACTTTGAGCAGCTCTTCGATCTTTAGGTCTTAAGTTTTGGACCAATGGCTAGTGGTCTGATGACTCCTGTCACCCCCTGATCATAGGAGTGGTGATCCCAGGTCTTACGCTTTCTATTATGGTCATGACCTGGGGAGTAGTGATCTGACCTATGTCTATGACGAGTCCTATTTGTGTCTTCTTCTCGACATGAGCTCTCATGTCACTAATCATTTCCAATGTCATCCTTTCAGCTTGATGGACCTCCAATCTCAGTCGTGAATTAGACGAATGAACAAAGTCAGCCCATTAGTGTTCCTCTCTAACAAGCCTCTCCTACTAGGCCTCGGGTTACTAGGGTCCTCCTCCGGGCATAGCAACCTCAACTTGTCTCTGCATGCCCTGGACTTGCACTTGAGCCAATGCCCTAACCATGTCAGCCAACTCTCTCATAGTGTTTTCAAGCACCTCTTGGCATTAGTAAAAAGTTTGAATTCCATTAGTCCTGAAAGAAGTAGGTTGATAAAGCGTAAAAGGTGCCATGCCAACAATAGCACCTATTATGGGGTAGCAGAAGTGCTTGCCATAGGGAAGACCAAGCCTCTAGCTGGTAACATTTCCCATTATTGCTACACCGGACCTTCAGGTTAGCCAGTGGTAGTGTTTGTGCTTTTGGTTGCATTTCCTCTTGCCATTATAGCTAAACAGTAAACCAAAAAGAGAAAGAGCATAGTTGGGGCCCTTCCTCTAGCACTAAAATATTGACAGTGAAAACCAATCAATAGGTAAAGTCCAGTATGCTCCCAAACTACAAGTTGCAAACGTGTATATGAACAAGGAAAAGGCAGAAGAAGAGGGAAAACAATAAACACCAAAAGCTTTATAACATGGTTCGACTAAAGTCAATGTGACCCCTATATGCACAGTGGTTATATTTACTTTTGTGCAATTATTTCTCTGTGTGTTTCAGTAGAGTAATAGTACATAAGCTCTCTCACTATTCCAGTAGAGTTTTTGCATTCATTTTTCACTATTCATGTTACAATGATCTTTTCCCTTATTTATAGAGGTAGGGGGTTACAAGTGCAATTTGACAAGTTGTAAAACTATCTTTTTTGTTGCTATGGGCAATAAATGCTTTGCAATTTACTATCAATTTTTGGAGGTTGATGTATTAGTTTTGGGGGCTGACTTGTCAATTGGGAGAATATGCCTTTAGTTGATAACTAGACTTGGGCGTTCTGTACCTATGCTTAGGGCAGCTCATTTGGAAATCCAAGCTCCTACTAGGTGACCTGTTGGTTGTGCTAGCTGATCTCATGCTCAAGTTCATAAGAAATTAGACGGCACTTATGTTAATGAAGCAGCTAAAGACAAAGGGGTTAGTCTTTACTTCATGTTTAACGTTATAGGATTACACATTCATAAATGTGTTAATGAAGTGAATATTCTACTTTTGGAAGAGCAAATTGAGGAGATCTTGTCCCAAGGCCCTTCATTGCAATCTCAGGCCATGTTATAGAGTGATACCATGGCAAAGGTATTTGGGAAAGAGCACTTTGGATAGGTTCGAGGTTTGGGCTTTGGACCATTCCCTTTAAATGCATTTGAAAAAGCTTCTTAATAGTTTAGTGACATGACATTTGATAGCCCTAGTACTAGTGAGTAGATAAAGGTGAGATTCCAATGTTTGGAGGCAGAGTTGACTTTTGAATATGAAAAGTGATTGGCTATAGAAGGAGCATTAGCATCAATTTTTCAAAAATTGTTTGGGACAATGCTTGAAGAAATTTGCCAATTTGATAGCCCACCTTCCACTGAT
The DNA here is from genome assembly GCA_026873985.1 of Saraca asoca. Taxonomy (NCBI): domain Eukaryota; kingdom Viridiplantae; phylum Streptophyta; class Magnoliopsida; order Fabales; family Fabaceae; genus Saraca; species Saraca asoca. The sequence goes on along the minus strand of JANHAO010003021.1, from coordinate 15,269 downwards.
AAATTTCTATTTTTCTCCCTCCTTGTTGATGATAGTTTGGATTTTCTGCATTAATTTTCTGCCTTGCTAATTGATGGATTTTTTGCATTAATTTTTTGCCTTGCTAGCTGAATGTGCCTTGCAGCAAATATGCATCTTTGCTTTGGTTATGATTATTTGTTGTTGTTTCTAAAGTCATAGTAATTTAGATGTGCTTCATTTGTAACAAATGGCTAGATGTATAGAAATGATTCAATTTGCCTATTTCACATTGTAAATCCTTTTTAATAGGGTAGTTTTGTCCCTAGTATGATAATATGACATGGAGCTTTTTAGTCTATGATCCACATATATCTGGCCCAAACATCAAACTACATAAGACAATAGTAATTCAGTTAGTTGACATTGATGAACAAGTCATCAAGTCCAGCCTAATAGTAAATTAGACTACCAATAATATCAACATGGATAATTTTAGATATTAAATGACTTGAAGTGACCCTTAAGTAATGTGATGGGAAGCAACATAACTTCAATATATATGAAACCATAGAAGTAACCAATTGCAATAATAGAATTTACAAAACCAATGAGTATGATCATGCAAAATAACTAAATATTGAGCTAAACTCATCATTTTCTTTAAAACAATTTTATGCCAAGTTGAAGAGTTTCTGTTTTGTTAATGATGAAAATTGTTTGTAAAGAATTAGAACCTTTTTATGGCTAAAATCATTGATCATGATACTTGTCCAAGATGCATTGGTAGGATTTTCTTGATTTTTCCTTTTATTGGTTATATATGAATGATTTTCAAGGTTAGTATAATAACATGATCTAATTTTATTTTATAGCCACCGGATGCAGGAAATGGATATGTCATAGATGCAAAGCCCTCTTCGTCTACTAGTCATGATGTGCCACCTTGATTTCTACCTTTTCATTGTTAAACTATGTATAAACTTGTTAAATTCTAATGTTTGACAAACACATATTTAAATGTTTATTATTAATATGAAATTTATATTCAATTTCATTTATTTAAAATATATGTATTTATTGTAAATTATTTTTATAATAAGTTAATAGATACAGAAAAAAATTAAGAAAGGGAAAATAATCTAAAACACTTCATTTAGCGATAATTTTTTGAAAAAAAAAATTTCTATAAAACCGCTACTAAATACAGCAAAAATTGTCACAAAATTTTTTTAAAAAAATTTAAAAAACCACCACTAAATGTAGTGTAAATCGCTGCAAAAAATAATTTTTCTAAAAAAATTTCAAAAAAACAATCGCTAAATTTAGTAGCAACCACCACCAAAAGCAAACTTTTTTAAAAAAAATTATGTAAAACCACCACTAAATGCAGATCTAACCATTGTAAAAAAAATTTAAAAAATATTTCTGAAAAACTATTGCTAAATACAGATATAATCATTACCAAAAACAAGCTTTTTAAAAAAAATATCCAAAAAACCGCCACTAAATGCAGCAGCAACCGCCGCCAACAACAAATTTCTTTTGCTTTTTATATTTCTAGAACACCACTATTAAATTTAAAGAAAATTGTTGCTGTGTTTACTTTTCTGATGGTTTTCAAAATCACCTCTATCTGTAAAAAACAATTGCCGTTATGCACACCATTTCTAGTAATTACAGAAACATCACTAAACACAAACATAACAACTGCTAATACTTTCCAACCCATGTATCTGTAACGGTTCTGAAAATTGTTGTGAAAAGTATTAATGGTAGTTAAAACTGCTACTAAAAACAGAAAAAACTGCCACTAAAAGTAAATTTTTTTGTAGTGGTAGCAGTGGGTAAAGCACTCATTGCTTCTATATGTTCTGCTATTCAATTCTTAGCAAGAACAAGTTCAATAGATATTAGAATGGGTAAAAGTTGTTCATTCCAATTTAAGAAATGTATAATATATATATATATATATATATATCTTTGGACTATTTATTTTAAAAATAGACTGCATCCAACTAACTGTGTTTTTTTTTTCATTACCATTGTCAAAAAGTGCACAATCCCACGGATCGCTTCCGAATAAATTAAGAAATCACGTTTAATAATTATAGCATTTGGTGACTAATCAGTAAATCCATTTTGATTTTCTATCTACTAATAATATGGACCATTAATACCAATTTTTAAGCAGTTTAATATGTTTAATTATCACACCTCAACATTCTGTCCACATCCCCTTTCTTTACTGTTTCTTTCACTTTCTCGGTCAGTGCAACATACTCAACTCTTATTCTTCTCATTCATTCACACAAGACTTGCCTTCAACTTATTACAGCTGGGATTTATTTACCATAAACTTACTTGCTAAGCCCAACAACTTAGCTTTGGTGCTTTCTAGTTTCAAACTTCAAACGCTGTCCTTAACTTGGGAACTATACCCAGTCTGCCTATCGAAAAACCTATTCCAGACCATAATTCCTCCATACTTGGTAGATTGTTTAACAAATGGCAAAACCTGACTTATAAGCTCCTGCGGCGGCACGTAGCCGCTACCAGCCGCCTCAGTCGACGCCGGAAGCCCCACATAAAACTTGTCAGCCTTTACAGACGAAGTCCACTGGTTCCATGCCCCTTGAAAGTCAGCGGGATTGCTAGAGCTAAAGTGACAAGCTGCCGTGGGGTTGTTATAGAATTGAATCCAAACATAGTCAAAAGAAATATCAGAAGAAAACAACGTCTTAAGTGGCTGAGGATAACTGACCGGACATTGTGGCGCCGCCGATAGGTACAGTTTTTTGCCTCCGCTAAGCTCCAACAGTTTCCCGGCGAGGTCAGCGTAGTAATCTCCACCCCCTTTTTCGATGTCGAAGTCGACGCCGTCCAAAACGGCGTTGCCCAGTGGTCTTGAGTCTGAGTTTCCGCCCAAGAAGTTGTTCCATATGTAGTTTGCCAAAGTACGGGCATCGTCGGCGGACGACAAGGAGTAAGTATCGGTCTCGCCGCCGATTGAGAGCAAAACCTTGACGTTTCTGTTCTGGCAATTTTGTATGTCACTGCTAATTCCTTGGCATAGATTCAATTGAGCGTTACAGTGGCCTGAAAGATCCAACTGAGGATTTTGACCATTGCCGAACTTAGAGAGGAAGGCTATGTTGACGATTTCATAGAGGCCAGTGTTACATGTATCAGTCAGTGTGTCCTCTCCTCCATTTTGGCCCCAGTATGTAACTATGCCTCCAGCATTGGTTCTGGAAACCAAGGCAAGAGAAATTATCATGGAGATGACAATTAGAGGAAGAGAGCCAATTTTGATGGCCATTTTGATTGACGGTGTCAAGTTTTAATATACTTTGCCTAAGGTTGCTATGACCAATCCTATTTATAGAAACTTCTTAGCTTAAAGAATAAATTACTGGGTACTGTGTCAGCAGTGGAAATTTTGGGTAGTATGTGAAGGGCTTCAGGTTGAAATATTCTCATAATTGTAATTATAATAATAATTATATTATAATTAATAAAATTATGAATAAATACAATATTATATGATTATTATAAAATAAAATTATAAAAAATTATCATAAGTGCAATATTATCATGGTAATTTTACCATCAAACTACATAGTATTTGAATTATTATCATGATAATGATAAATATATAATTATATTAACATTATAGCATTATTAATTCAAAAAATTAGTTATCACATTAATAAATTAAAAAAAATTAATTAAGTGTAATTAAATATCTTTATAATTAAATTATATTAAAATTTCTTTCCAGGTTCAACTGATATAAATTAAAAATATATTTAATCAACTTTCATCGTGGCAAATAAATTTGGGACAGCGTTTCTTCGCATCATGTGCCTGGAAGGTTCAGGCCACCAAACATGACCAAGTTAGGTTTTCGTGTGGACGAAGACAAGTCCTTGTTGTCAAGATGAACACGTATATGACAATATGAAGTGAAAAATACGTTGCTACCGTGGAAGGATCAAATTTTGCCTTGTTTCAGTGTGATAATGAAATTAGCAATGTGAAATGAACGGTTGGACAAATCCGTGAGTAGACTATTTTTTTAATTTTCAATTATATTTATTTTTATATTTTATTAATTTTTTTAGATGAGTAATTGATCAATTTCTAATGACTATTATTTTATACAATAAAATTATTAAGTTGAACTTATATACTACACTTATAAGCTCATTAAAAAGAATAATTTAAAAAAAGAAAAAAGAAGAATTGATAAGCTAACCCTTCATTGAACAACCTATTTGAGTATACGTAAAAAAAAATAAAAATAAAAGTTTAACCTGACCCATATGCATAAATAGTCAATGAATTTCACAGGTCTAAAGTCCATTTTACATTGCTAAGTGAAATATAGTTTTCTTGTTTAAATGAATTAGTTGGATGAATTTTTTTTATTTTTTTAAAGGTTATAAGTTATAAAAGTAAGGTAATTTGATCACATTATGTAATTATCTATTTTTAAAATCTATAATCCTTAAATATTTTTTTTTTAATTTTTTTTAAATACTCTATTTTTTTGCCACATGAAGAAAAAAAATTTGGTCTATCGTTTAGTGAATTCCCATGTGGGTGGGATCAGTCAATTTTGACAAACAGCGCTTCATAAATAAAAATTACAACACAAAATTTAAAAAATTTACAATTATTATGATTAAGTTATTTATAATAAAATTTTTATAAAAGATGCGACCTTTTTCTTATAAAATTTGGAATTCCTTTATTGCATACACATTTTATAAGCATGTATTACAATTAATTTTTTTAAAAAAGAAAATTATAATAATATAAAAATTTATAACATTTTATGAAAAACATATACGACATTTAAACATTTTGCGTCGGTGGGTGTGGGGGATGGGTGTTGTTGGGTTTGGGCTGTATGTGTAAATAGTAGCGTGTGGGGGAGGGGACCTGACTGCTATCAGTGGTGAGGTCACTGAACATCAAGTGAAAAATAGATTTTTTTTTTTTTTTGCAAAAAATGGGATATCTACTATAATAACATGTTGCATAGAAGGTTATTGATATGAGGAGAGAATAGGGGTCTTTCCGTCTGGAAGATAAAATCTTCTAATAAATTTGATAAGAATTGAACACATGACATACAGATCCTCAAGTCTTAAAATATGAGTTGTAATCATTACATTAGAAATCTCTAATAAAAGAAAAAAAGAAAAACTTTGAGGGTAAAATGTTTAGGATCTAGGGCAATATTTTTTAGTTTAATTTGACCATCAACCCAACAAGACAATTGGTTTAAGGTCGGATGGATTAATTGATCTAACGTAATTTTTATATGTATAAAATTATACATATATATGTATATATATGTGTATATAAAATCTACTTATTTAGTGTATATATATGTGTGCGTATAAAATTATATCTACTTATTTAGTATAAGTATATTTTTAAAACACAATAAATAAATATTAATCTTACCACAATTACAACCATCCAATGCAATTATGGTTCAAATAAAAGGCAAATAACAAAAATTTTGTATCTAGTTCCAATTACAATTACACAAGTCTTAGTTCTTTTCACTTACTATAAATGATGTAACATATTAAATGACAAAAAATATTTAAGATCTTAATCCTTGTCAAACATGGGAGGAACTTGATCAAACCAAGTCATGGTATTATCATCATCATGAAAGTCATCTCTATTATAATTTTCATCTTGTAGAATTAAGCCCAAATCCACTCCAAGTCCACTCATGGAGCTTCCATGCTTGGTGCTTTGAAAATCATCTTCAATTATATCTAAACCAATAAAATTAATTATAATAAAACAAAAATGCTTTTTATGTAAAAGTCTAAAGAAAAAAAAGTGTGGAACCAGTTCCTCGTATGTTTAATAGAATACCAACGTTTTTGATTATTAGAACCAATATTTGGAATTGCTTCATCATTGTATATCATTCACTCAATTTCCCCATGAATGGTGAATCTTTTTTTTTTTTTTTGTTTTAATCCAAAATTAAGTTTTGTCTTTGCTCTCATAATCAATAGGATTAAATAACGTATTCTTGTTTGAAGCCTTACAAAGTATGTGGTATGTAAATTATGAATATTGTACTTTCATATACACTAATTAATATCAGCAAATTAACCAAAGCATTAAATAAAATTACCTAATTTTCAATCGCAAATTGTAATATACAAACACAAGATCATTCAGTCTTTGATGCTTAAATCTATTTCTTTTCTTCATGTGTATACTTTCAAAGGCACCCCAATTTCTTTCATAATCTAAAGAAGATGTTGTTTGGCTTAAAAGAGGGATAGCCAACTTTACTACATTGGAAGCACTATGTTCAAAACTTTCTGACCATTCATCTATCACAATAAAAACAACAAAACAAACCAAATCAATCATTCTAATCATGATTCAAATAACAAAATATTATAAATAATTCAAAAGGATTAAAATTCTTATTGTATGGCATATTTTTTTGAAGCTTCAAAAGCCAATTCATCATTGAAATTTTCATGCCTTTCATGATAAATGATGTTTTCTTTTAGAAATCTAGTTTTGTTTGACTTAATTCTTGCTTCCAAAACTTCAAGAAATTCTTGATGTACCACTAGTTTAATAGAGAACCTTTTTTTGTCATCGGCAAAAATTAGATTTAATAGATATCCAGTAGCAAGAACTTTTTGATGAAGTTGTCTATCCTTCCTATGTTTGATAATCCTTGTATAGGGTTTGTACAATAACTTTTTGTTCATGAAAATATTCTTAATAGCTCTCCTTGCTCTATACATGCCGTCATATACATAACCAAGTGAAGGCTTTTCATATACATTGACAATCCTCAACACTCGAATAAGTGGAGCCACAATTTAGGTCATAATGGCACAATCATGCCAAATTTTCTAATTAAAAATTAGAGTAATAACATCCTTAGCCTTTTGATCTTTGGAGTTTGAGAAATTTATATAAGCTTTACTAGTTACCAATGCTATAAGATCATGCTTGTATTCATAAATGCCTTTTAAAGCAATTAAAATCGAAGTAAAATGAGTTAGCCTTTGGTGTATAATTTTTGTCTATCCTTCTTTTTTCCTTAACCAAGCTAATTAATTAGTAGCATTATCAGTAACCAAATGGACAACATTACTTGTCCTAGCAAATTTAATCATCACTTCAAACAACTTACAAAGTATTAGTACATCTTTAATAAAATCTAAAGCATCTATTGATTTAATAAAAGTAATGTTGCTCAAATAATACACAAGAAAATTAATAACTTGTCTAACTTTTATCTTGCCAACCATCAACCATTATAGTGCAAATAGTATTTCTCCAAGTACTTCTACAAGTATCAATGAGCAATTGAACTTCTTTCATATCATACAATAACTTAGTTCTCATTGCATGATAAGTTGGAGCTTTACGACTAGGACCAATTGCCACAATAGCATTAAACATAGGTTGGAAGTAAATTGAATTCATAGTATTTAAGGGAATGCAATTATCATAAAAGAACATAGCAATTGCCAAATATAATTTATGTTTAGCATCTTTTTTCGCTATTACACTCTTAATTGATGGTTGAGCTCTAGGAGTGGCTCTTGGTGCAAGCATTTTTTCAATACTCTCACTTGCCTTCCTTTTGCCTTTAGCTGAAAATTTTTGACCATATACTTATTCTATCTCTAGTGTATCTCCCTTAAGAAGTGTAGTACTGTAAGCACATGAATTTTCTTTCCATTGATCTTGGCTAGACTCTTTATTTTTCTTTCTTTCAGACTCTTTCAAATGCTTTTCAATTTGATATCTAACATCATAAAGAACTTCTGAACATGCTTGGATTTCACACTTTCTTTTGATAAGATGTAGTTTAATTCTATTTATCCCTCCACTTTTGATTTCTTTTGCACATACAAACATTTTAAAATTTTTTCCCCTTTAAATCTCTACTTTTCGTGCAATGATTCTATGTAGGACATGTTTTTACTTTAACCAATTGTCGTAAAGATGCACTCGTTAATTGACTAGCTAAGGAATATGACATGTCCTACATTTAAACAAAAATTTAGTGATACTATTTTTCTTTATTTCTAAGTGAAAATTAGCAAGAATTTAAATAATCCTAACTTCTAAGTGAAAATAAGCAAGAATTTAAATGGTCCTATAATTAGACATGCATATATAATTTATGAATTAGATAGACCAAATGTTTTGCCAAGTATATATAACTTATGATTAGTTTTGGAATTAATTAAGAATTTATATAGACATGTATATAACATTAAGCTTTTCACTAGTATACTCCATTGTTATCATTTTTTGTGAAGCTTTAAATAAGTAAAGTATAATATGTCTGTGGCCATTTGCTGCCCAGATTTATCATATCATTCATCATTGTCATTTAGACAATGCAAATGGCCTATAAGCACCTATTTTCTATTACGACAAGTAGTAGTTAATTTAATGATAATTAAATTTCTTATTAAGAAGATTGAGCTTTAATTAAGATCTTTCAACTATTTTATTTCTAAAATACTTTTTTCTATGCCAGTCAATGCTTCTAAGGACCATTAAGGTAGATTCATGTCCTATCTAAGTGCCAGACATATAAAAGTTATAGCTCTCAAATTCTCCCCTTTCTTTTCCTCTCAATATTTAGTCTCTTGCACATGCATATGCTCACATATATACACACCACTATCATGCCTGGCAACTTTTAAATCTATTTGAAACACTTACTAAGTCAATCATGTATACCTTGAGGACTTTATTCTATATAGTGGGAAAGAATTAATTATAAAGTATTAATAGTGTAGCAAAGGTGAATATCATTGGCAGACTTGTGTTAGTCAATGTTTATGCGTATATTAAATGTGTGTTATTACTGTGATATTTAGTAAAATTTTCATTATAAGTTGTTGGAGTCTATCTAGTTAATTTTAGATTGAAATCACACATGAGTCATTACAAAACAAATCTATTACATAGCAACAATTTATTAATAGTGATTGCTTGGAACCACCTTCAAAATTTAACATACTAGTGATTATTTGAAATGTCACAAAATATACAAATTGTTTAATGTTTAGCAGTAGTTTGCTTTTGTCTCCTTTATTTATCTTTTATGGTTTTGGTTTATATTTGTAATCACTATTAGTGAAAATCCCCCCATTAAAATTCTTAATTTACAAACCTTGTGTCTCTTTCTCACTCTCTATGTCTCTCGAGTTTCTTGTCACAAGTTTTTTCATCTTCACTACCTCTCAAATGTTGAAACTCTTCACCTTGTGGTAGTAGCATCACCAATGCGACAATAACTCTCCCAATTTAAGGGTTTGGTATGTTGTTTTGTTTGCTCATTTACAAATCAGACCTCAATTACAAAGCTCTTTCCAAGTAAGACTCTTGTTAATTTTTTGTTTCCCCATGTTTAAATTTCTTTAGCATATAAATTTAATAACGGTTCAAAACCACGCCTAAATGTAAAAAGCTAATTTTTTCCCATTTGAATTTAGTGGTCATTCAAAATGCCACTAGATGAATTTTTTTAACACAATTAATATAGCAGTAATTAAATTGCCACCAATGCAATCATTGTCAAATTTTGCTTTTATAACGCGTATTTCACTAGTTGGTTTAAATTGCCACTAAATTGAATGAGGTGTCCACTTTTGATGGAGTTATCACAATCACCATTAAATAAATTTATGGCGATAAGAACCACTACTAAATAATATGATTTTTTTTAGTGAATTTAACTTGCTTACCTATGATTTTGGGAATGATGAATATAATGGTAAATAATGCATACAACTATGAAAGGGGGAGTTAGCCCACCTATAACATACAATCATCATGCAAGTCTTAAGGCTTATGTCCTTCGTTGGGACCCATAAGTTGCTTCTTAAGGTTAAGTTGTGTTAAGCTTTGTAGATTCACATAGGAACATTAGACCTCTTGTATGATGATCATAGTGTCAGCAAGTAGTTATCACATACAAAAGTGTCAAGTGGAGCTGTTGGTAAGTAGTTGTATTATTTCAACAATGGAAGGTTATGTCACTCCAACAGGGGTTGCAAGATAGAGTGGTTGGAAGATCCTTAGAGAGTCATAACAAATTAGTATGACTGCATAATTCCTACTAGTAAACCACTATGACCATTAATGCTTCATTTTTGAAATCTCAAATAATGTGACTTATAACTAATTAGGCAACCTTGATGCATCTTTTCCTAAGAGGTTTATGAATGCCCTTTTCCTCTATCATTTGTGCACTTTCCAAATTTTCTGAAAATCCCTAAATATAGAGCTTTCACTTTTTCATCTTTCACCACTCTTCTTCCATCTCTTCTGTTTCTTCATTACTTCTACATCCACCATGCCTTTATGTAAGGTGGCCACTAAAAAGGTTAGTAAACCTAGGGGTAAGCAGATTTTTGATAAAGAGATTAAAAAATCTCTATCTTATGTTATGTTTGAGTAAGATGAGCTGCCCTTCTTTGCACCTATTGATTCTAGGAAGTAAGCCATGCAGGATATTAAGATAACTTTATTGGTTAATGAGGTGATTTCTGATCATTTCAGAAGCACCTAGTTGGATAACCCCTTGGTGGCTAGTAAATTTACACTTTTTACCCAAGGAGTGGCCCTTATAAAGAAATTCTTAATTTCAGTCACTTCTTCCTTCTAGCCTACTTGGCATGGGGGTGATTTCAACTTTAGGATGGTAAATTTTATCATAAGATTTCAATTGACAAAAGGCTTTAGTTTTTGGTTCAAATAGATTTGTTCTAATAGTGCTTCTCACCATATTTTGGAGCAAGCATGCATTATTCAACTAACTCATATTTCTATAGATTTACAATCAAGCAAAATATGGAAGATTTGAATTGCTTGGTTAAGTGGTGAGTTAGCTCCACCCTTACTTTTCTTATTGAATGGGGAGAATTCACACCCACTTTAGAATATATTTTTAGCTCTATGATTTACCACTTTTTAGTGAGAAGGTAGTGCTTGAGCTGAGTATCATAGGAGATATTACTAATACAGCTAAGTGTTTTCTCAGGTGTCTTACCTGTTATGGACAAGTTAAATATTTTGAAGAGAAACAAATGATGATTCAATCAGGAGATAAGTCAAACTTTGCTAAGTGGGAGCAGTACTTTTATAACTCAATGGCTCAACATTTGTATCTTCTCGGGCCCTCCTTTTTAGAGTTTTAACCTAGAAGTTTTTCTTCTGGCCATCTTCTTATCAATGGGAATGAGGATAACTTTAACTCTTGTATACTTAGGCGGCTTACATCTCCATTTGGACTAGCTTTAGGGTTAGATTGCTCATCTAATAGGGTAGTATGTCATGAACAATTATGTTTATGCTACATTTCTTCAGCTTTTCATTAATGAATGTTTTCCTAAGTATGCTCTTAAGGTGAAATCCGTTGTGATGTCTAAGTCATACCCTTGGTCTTGGATATGGGGGCAATCTTCTAAGCAGTGTGACCTTAAGGAGGTCATGGATTCTCCTTCTGACTTATGCTTCAAGCTTAATAGGCACAATTAGGCTGGTTATTACAAGGTGAATTTGTATGTTTATTGTGCTTCAACAGCATCATTGTACCCATGTGTCATATGGGAGTGATGATGAAGCTATGACTATTTGGAACGAAAGCAGTTTTGACCGCTAGATCTTAATCATGACCCATTGTAACTTTATAAACTTCCTTTCGATGGTCAGGTCTTCTATAATTAAAGGAGCTTTCTTCTTGTCTAGATACCACCCAGACAGGGTTTGAAGAAGTTTAGGTAGGATTAGCTAAAATAATCGGGGCACATGTTGATAATGTTGACTAAGTGGAGGCTTGGATTACCTTTTAGGGTTCTTTGTAAGGTGATTGAGAAGATTTATATTATTCCTAATGTTTAGTTTCCTTTTGTCACTCATCATTGCCATATAATCAAAGGCTGGAAGGCTATGCATAAAGCCTAGTAGCATTTTGTGCAAGATTTCATTTAAAGACCACCCATTTTAGCATGGTCTAAGGTTTTAATCTTGAAGCTTGATCCATTGTATAGCAATTCCCTATGCAAGAAGGTTATTGAAGTCCAAAATGAGGAGGAGGTTGAATCAGAATAAAAGGTTTAGGCGGAAGATAAACCTCATGAAGTTGCTAAAAGGGGTGCTTCTCTTAGAGTGGTTACCCGAGGGTTTGTTTCAAAGAAGAAGAAAATTAAGTGATACACAAGATCAAGGCAAACAACTCCACAAGTCCAAATGTTTGAGGGCAAGCCTTTACAAGATCCAACTTCTAAACTTAATCCTTCTATGAAGTTGGTTATTCACCTCTTACATATATGCTAAGGAAGCATTCAATAGATGCATTTGCTTCTTATGATCCTCCTCCTAAGCAATCCATGACTCTACTTTATGCCCTTTATAAGGTAGATGATCAACATGCAAAAGATAATACTTATGATACAATGATTACAGGTGGCATTTTGGTAAGCTTCGTGCTGGCAACTTAGGTCCTAAGTATAGGTCTTAGGGTTTGGAAGGCTAAGACTTAGGCTTTAATGAAGTCATGTTATAGGTAGGCCAAAAGTTTGATGCCATTAAGAAATTATCAAAGCTTTAGTCTGAATGCTCCTTTTGACGGTTATTTCCTTCGTTGGGACCTATAAATTACTTTTTATAGTTAAGTTATTTTAGGTTTCACAAACTCACATAAAAACAAACTATAACCTATGTCAATTAAGGATGTAGAGAGGTTAAAAAAATACAAAAGATCTTGTGAACATTCACAATCAACTTTATAATTCTAACATAACAAAGGTTTTCACCTTGAAAGTTTCATTGATATTATAATCAGTTTCTTCTGATTTTCTTTTGCTTGAAATTAATTACATACTGAAATTTAAAATTGTTCCTACTAATATTAAAATAAAGTATCAAAAAAATCATTAGATATGAGTTAGTGATAGATGTTTAAGTAGTTTGCAAAGATCATTCCTTCAAACCTTGGGACTACTGTTGTATAAAAAAAACCATTGAAGTAATTAAATCTTACTTGACAATTGAAATGATGAGCGGACATTAGTTTTTTGTTGACATAGAACAAAAGATTAAGTTATATTGTTATTGCTATCATTATTTAATTTTTAATTGGATTCTTATAAAAATAATTATCTATTAATAATTTATAAAATGAGAAGTGTGTAATTTATCATTTCTCTCTAAAAGTGAAATAACTTTAAAAATTATCTTGATTTTCTTGAAATTATTCACACTTAATAGAAAAAAATAGTATGGAAACTCTATATTAATCATTGTTAAGTCACAACAATAAATTATGGTTCATATGTATCTTTTATTAATGAGATTTAATGGGAAAATATTGATAACAAGTATCCGACTAGAAATAAAAATAAATATAAAGACCTAATTAAAAATAAAATAAAAGTATAAAAAGGGATACATCAATTTAACCTCGAATAAATCTTAATCTTTTATAGTTTATGGTACATTGATGTGAAGAAAGTTAATTTGAATCTAATATCATTAGTATAATATCCAATTTTATTATCATTAGAACACACCTAACGACTTGAATAAATACACACCATACGTGCAACATATTTTTTTTTATATGATAATTTAAATCTACCCAAAAATATAGAGAATATAGCTATTAATTGCCACGTTAGTGAATAGTAGTGAAAACTTAATACTGTACTATGGTCTCCAAATTAATCCATTCCAGACATCTCCTGTAGCACAGCTTGGAGTGTAAAATGAGCCAAAAGCATGCTGGTTAAATCAACCGATCTGTGAATTTTTATAAGACTGGACTTATAATTTAAAAATTCATTTAAAAATAAATCTAAGCAAATTGGATTTGTGCAAATTATGGTCTAAGCGGATTAAGTCCGTGCTAACCAAAGTCAGCAAGCCAACTTCTTTCTTCTGTTTGTTTAATTTTTCAAAATGCTTTGGTCATGTCTTCCTTCATTACACCTTGAACTCAAAATAGCATCTTGTTTGGAAACAAATAAAACTCATTTCACTTTAATCTAAGTGCTAAACCCAAGTAAGTTTAAACTAATTATATAAAAAGAAAAATAATAGAAATCAAATTTTAAATTTGTTTTTATAATTTTGATTTAGTTTTTTCAAAAAACTTTCAAAACAAAGAAAAACAGCCAGTGAACTGGTCTGATTTATCGTATGATCGGACTGGTTCTAGACTCGTTTGAAGTGGGCCTCCCATTTAAGCCCACGTCCGTCATCCACCATTAAGCATTGACTGTATGAGAAGATTGAGCCTTCAGGCTCCGGCCCCCAGCTAACCGCTTGCATTTTTTCCAATACGGCCAAACATGACGCTAGCTGGTCACGTATAAAATTGTTGTTTATATTTAAATTAAATGTCTATGAGGGAGGAAAATAATATATGAGAATTATAATTAGAGGTTTGTCTGTATTGCACTGTTAAAACGATATATAGAAAAAAAGCTAGAGTATATATAGATATAAATAAAAAACTTTCATATCATTTATATACATTATGATTAATAAAATAATGATATTATGATAGCAAGAAAAATAATTTTTTCTCTCAAAAAGCAAATATTGTTTTTTATGATGTAACTTTACATTTAACATTGATCAAATAAAAAAATTTCTCTAATCTTAATTTTTTATAATTATAAATATATAAATAAATAAATAAATAAAATTATTGCAGTCTAAGTTTCTGCATATTTGATAAATAAATAAATTAATCTAATAGAGGATATATTCCGATAAAATTACTGGAGGCTAAGTTTCTGCTTATTTAGGAACTTCGGTGAAGTGAAATTCTAATTTTCATCTGAATTATTTTCGGTTGTTTTTCTAGCAATTTTGGTATGTGGGTGGATTTACGATGCACTGACATTTCATATAGCAGCCGTGTTCGCGTGTCGAAAATGTTTCCGATACTGACACTCATCGACACCGACACGAAACGTGTCGGGGCCGTGTCCGTAATTTCAAAAAGTTCGGACACTCATTTCCTATTTCGACACCCGTGTCAAGCTTGATTCCGGGGTCGATTTCGGGGTCGTGTCCGTAATTTTAAAAAGTTCAGACACGCATTCTATATTTCAACACACGTGTCAAGCTCGATTTCCAGCTTATTATTTGTTATATCATGTTATTTAATATCATGAGTACTTATTTTCATATGAAAAAATAATAATTACAATATATATATATATATTTACAAATAAGCATAATATTTTTTAATATTT